>RCUC01091405.1:0-12082 GCA_003697995.1 Taxidea taxus jeffersonii | reverse complement strand
TGAGGTGATTTCCCATCAGCAATAGAGAACTAGAACAGAATTAGAGGTGTGATGCTATTGTGAAAACAGACAACAACCCAAAAACGGGCTGTTGGCTGTAGGACCAGGTGGTGGGTAGAAGCTGAAAGGATATTGAGGAGGCTAAGTATTGAGGGGTCTGTAGCCTGACAGTCGTGGTGGGGGTTGTTCTCTCTCCCCCCTTTACCCTGATTAAATTCCATATTCAGTCATTATCATCACTCTCCTTCAGAGAACCTGCACTCTCTTGCCTCCTTTTCTTTTTTTTAAATGAAAATATCATGTATTTTTTGCTTCAGGGGTACAGGTCTGTGAATCGTCAGTCTTACACACTACATAGTGCTCACCATAGCACATAACCTCCCCAATGTCCATCCCCCAGCCACCCATCCCTCCCACCCTCCTCCCCTCCAGCAACCCTCAGTTTGTTTCCCGAGATTAAGAGTCTCTTACGGTTTCAACTTGTTTCATTTTTCCCTGCCTTCCCCTATGATCCTCTGTCTTGTTTCTCAAATTCCTCATATCAGGGAGATCATATGATAATTATTTCTCTGATTGACTTATTTTGCTTAGCATAATACCCTCTAGTTCCATCCACGATGTTGCAAATTCTCTTGTCTCCTTTTACTTTATTCTCCTTACTTGGCAAAACCACCATCTTGATCTAATTCAACTCTCAGTCCCTCCAAATCAGCATCTGTGCTGATTAACAGCCTCTCTGTCCTCAGTCTCTGTCTGAGGTTCTTCATGGGGGCCAATTTTGCCACCACATCTGGAAACATCTGGCAATGTCTGGAGGCATACTGATTGTCACAACTGGGGAGAGGTGCCCTGGCATCTAAGGGGAGAGGCCAAGGATGCTAAGTATCCAGTTATAGGCGGGACAGCGCCCCACAGCAAAGACTTACTGAGGCTAAAATGTCAATAATGCTGAGATGAGAAACTCTAGCCTTGATCACTGATCATGCATCCAAAGGGGGCCTCAGGGTCAACAATTACTCTGCCTTTCCCTAGTTGGCTCATTCTCCTGTTCTCTCAGGGGATCATCTCATGTCTTCAGTCATGTCACACCTCCATCTCCTTTCCCATTCCTAGCTCTTATTTGAGGACCGTTTTTCCTATTTCACCGACAGAATGGAAGCAATCAGAAGAGAACCCCTGAAACCTCTCATTGCGTCCTCCCCCTTAGCACCATCTACGCCTGGACCTTTACCTTTCTCCTTTACCATTTCAGATTAACTGTCTGTGCTCCTGGCTGCAGCCAACCCCTCCATTCATGCCCTAAATCCCCTCCCATCTCCCCTCCCATCCCCCCTACTCCAGCAAATCCCTCCTCCCCTCCTTAAAATGTTCCTCTGTACTTTATTATCCCCATTGCCATATAAATGTGCTTTTCTTTCTTCCATCTTAAACCATCAAAACCACAAAGCTCTCTTTTGACTCACATTCCCATCTAGCTACTACCCATTTCCCTGCTCCCTTTAATGGCAAAGAGCTGTCTGTATTAGTGGTGTCCTAAACTCAGTCAGGCTTTGGTGTCCCCACTGACAACGCTCTAACCAATGTCCTCAGTGACCTTCGTTATATTAAATCCAAGTCTCAGTTCTGATCTCTTTGATCTAGCAGTGGACATGACACCACTGATCACGTCCTCGTCCTTGAGACACTGTCTTCACCAGGCCTGATTTGGACATCACCTCAGGGACTGTCCTTCTCAGACTCCTTTCCTGGTGTGTCTTCATCTCCCTAATGTCAGTGTTGGGAGTGCCCAGAGCTCAGTGCTTGCTCTTTTCTTTTTTTTTTTTTAAACACTTTTTTTTAAAAGATTTTATTTATTTATTTGTTATAGAGAGAGAGATCGAGCACAGGCAGACAGAGAGGCAGGCAGAGGCAGAGGGAGAAGCAGGCTCCCTGCCGAGCAAGGAGCCCGATGTGGGACTCGATCCCAGGATGCGGGGATCATGACCTGAGCCGAAGGCAGCCGCTTAACCAACTGAGCCACCCAGGTGTCCCAGTGCTTGCTCTTTTCTATCTCCACTTCCTGTCATAGTGACCTTACTTAGCTGCATGGTATTAAACGCCATCTACGCCTGACCTCCCCTGACCTCCAGACTCCCATGTCCAGCTGCCTCCGTGATATCTCTACTTGCCACTCCAACCCCATATGCTCAAACCCAACTTGCAGCCTCCCTCTTAAACACCTCTTCCATAATAAATGCAAACTTCATTTTGTTGTTCAAGCCAAAGACCTTAGTATCATCCTTGACTCCTCTCTTTCTCTCATGTGTCATAGCCTATCTGGATGCAATCTTGTTGTCTTTACATTCAAAATACATCAAGAATCCAATCACTTCACCCATCTCCTCTGCTACCAACCAGATCTCTTAATGCCAAAGCCTCCTAACTGTTCCAGCCTTGAGAGCAAGTGGATCCTTTGCTCGATCTGAAGCTTCCCTCCCCATCAGAGGAGAAGCTGAGGTTCTCCCAGTGGTCGGTGAGGCCAGACTCCCGCTGTGGCCTCACCTCTGCTCGCACTGACTGCTTTCTGCTCTGCTAGAGACTCAGACCTCATGGCTCTGGAACATGCTGTCGCCTCGGAGCTTTCAACCTCCTCTTCTTTCTGCCTGGAGTCCTCTCCATACCCAGATGCTTTACTGTCTCACTTCTTGTGAGTCTTTGTTTAAATGTGACCTCCCCTGTGAAGTCCCCCGATCTCCCTGATTAAAATGGCAATCCGTCCCCCACTTCAGCACTCCTTAACCTCTCCTCTCTTTTTCTGTCATTTTCTCCATTGCATTAATCATGATCAGACACACCATATCCAGGTTTCTTTCTTTCTTTTTGTCAATTGATCTTCTCTCCCATGAATCTGTATGCTTCTCGAGGCTGTGGCTTTTTGCCCATTTTGTCACAAGGCCACAGTGCGGAGAAGACATTCAATAAATAATGTATTGAATAAATGAGTGGACCCACTCATACTTCCTACAGAAATTAATGACCACTAGTTATCATCTTTGCCCCCTCCTCACTGGTGACATCTGGCAAGGCTGAGGACCTTTAGCTCTAATCAACAGATAAAAGATTGGCATCTTTGCTAAGGTGACCTTTTCTTTGTCGTTGTTTTCAGAGGGATGAGGAAACTGTGGGAATGAGCTCCTCACAGGCCTTCCTCTCAGAACTGACAGGGCCTGAGGTTTGCCAGGAATCAGTATGAAAAGGCAGAGGAAGGGAGGGTAGGGTGTGGAGGCCAAGCTGGGGGACCAGAGGGAGCAGAGGGCCACTGGGGGCAGCAGGCGAAATGGTGCTATGGTTCAGAGCCCCGGAGCCAAACTGCATGGGGCAGAGTCCTCAGTCGGCCTTGCTGCTGCGTGGTCCTGGGGCAGGTTCTAGCTCTATACCTCCGCTTCCCTGCCTCTAAAATAAGGCTAATACTCATATCCGTCTCCTGGGGCTGTTCTGAGGATTAAACAGGGTCGTTGGTGTAAAGCCCCTGACACACCTTAGGGACTTACCAGCAGAGACAGGAGACCAAGGAGCTTCTGGTCTGTCCTTATTGGGGAGTGAGGATGGGGACTTGGGGTCGTGGCAGAGCCAGGACTAAGGTCTACAGACTCCGAATGCAGGGCTTTGTCCACAGTTCCCGGATTGTCTCCAACTGTTTCTTCTCCTGCCCTACCACACGGCCTGCCCCCACCACCAGGTCCTCTCAAATTGAGTGGGAGGGCTTTTCCAGATTCCCTTTCCTTTTTTAATTTAATTTTATTTTTTTAAAAGATTTTATTTATTTATTTGACAGAGAGAGAGATCACAAGTAGGCAGAGAGGCAAGCAGAGAGAGATGGGGAAGCAGGCTCCCCGCCGAGCAGGGAGACCAATGCGGGGCTTGATCCCAGGATCCTGAGATCATGACCCAAGCTGAAGGCAGAGGCTTAACCCACTGAGCCACCCAGGCACCCCTTCCTTTTTAAAAATTTAATTTTATTTTTTAAGATTTTATTTCTTTGTTTGAGTGAGCATGAGCAGGAAGGGGAGGGGCGAAGGGGGACGCAGACCCCCACCGAGCAGACGCAGGGCTCCATCCCAGGACCATGACCTGAGGCAAAGGCAGACACTTAACCGACTGGGCCACCCAGGTGCCCCGAGATTTTCTCTCTCCTGTAGTCTGCCCTTCCTCTTGCTATGCTGGGAGCTGGGGCTGGGTTTATGGGAGGGGGTTTCACGAGACAGCTAGGGTGGGGAAAGGGTGACTTTAGTCTGGAATGTGCCCTTAGTTCAAGGAAGCACCCCTGTTCCCCACCCACTCGAGGCCTGGCCAGGGTAGCGGCCTCGGGAAGGGTCAGGGTGACATCAGCCCCACGATGCAGACTGGGCTGGTTTGCTTCAGGAATCACCTCTCCCGAGTGAGCCGGAATTACCTCACCCTGGAGCAGAGCAAATGGTTAACCAGATGCAAATGGCACCAGGGAGCCGGTAGCCACGGTGCGCAGAGCCTTAACGACTTGGCTTGGCAGAGGGCACGTCCACTGGGCAAGAGACAGAGGAAACCCCTTGGCCACAGTTGGGTACACGACAGTCCCTGCTTTACTATCTGTGTTATTGCTGGGACACTGGGGTGGCTCAGTCAGTTAAGTGTCTGCCATCGGCTCAGATCATGATCCCAAGGTCCTGGGATCAAGTCCCGCATCAGGCTTCTTGCTCAGTAGGGAGTCTGCTTCTCCCTCCCACCCGCCACTCCCCCTACTTGTGCTCTCTTGCTCTCTGACTAATAAATAAAATCTTTAAAAAAATTCATTACCTGCATTACTGCTTATGAGCATTGTAATCTGACCACATGTGACCACAGTATATATAAATATACATGTGATGGGAAGGTTCCCTGATGGCATTTACATTTTACATTTTGCACAGGCTCAGGTGGCTTTTTATTCATTCAGTATTGTCAAAAAGCATGTATTTATATCTAAACCATGTAGGGTATATATTTTTAAAATACCTTCTAACACTTCATGGGGCACCTCAGTGGGGCAGTCCAACTCTTGGTTTCAGCTCGGGTTGTGATCTCAGGGTCATGAGGTCGAGCCCAGCAGGCCCACACAGAGGCTGCTTGAGATTCTCTCTCCCTCTCCCTCTGTCCCTCCCTCACCCAATAAATAAATAAATAAACCTTAAAACACATACTCTCTACCACTTAAGATCTTAGCGTCGTCTCTCTTCCCTTTATCATTCTTTAGATTCTCCATGACACCAAAAGTAATTTCTGCCCCAGAGGGAGACCCAAGATTAAAATAAAATATTGAAATGGGATCAGCAACTTGGAACAGAAAGTTCTTGACTGGGGACAAACATGGAATTCCTCTCATGAAGAAATATTGTTCCCCCAAGGGGAACGTTACATAAAAAGGACTTTGACTGGAGTTCTTTTCCTCACCCATGAAAACTCCATTCACATTTGAATTGCGTCCTCTCTCAAAAGGAGATTTCTCAGGATTCCTGCAATTTTTTAAAAAAAAAA
Organism: Taxidea taxus jeffersonii; assembly: GCA_003697995.1. Taxonomy (NCBI): domain Eukaryota; kingdom Metazoa; phylum Chordata; class Mammalia; order Carnivora; family Mustelidae; genus Taxidea; species Taxidea taxus. The sequence continues at coordinate 6,553 of RCUC01091405.1, read as the reverse complement.
CCACTTTCCGAGACACTGTGGTGGTTGTGTAGCCGGTCTGTTTACTGAGGTAGACAAGTACTGATTCTTAGAATCGGTTCAGTACAGATGCAAATTATATTTTAGAAAGTGAATTTTTTTCTCAAGAGATTTCTCAAGAATCTAGATGTTGAGGCGCCTGGGTGGCTCAGTTGTTAAGCATCTGCCTTCGGCTCCGGTCGTGATCCCAGGGTCCTGGGATGGAGCCCCACATCGGGCTCCCTGCTTGGCAGTAGGCCTGCTTCCCCCTCTTCCGCTCCTCCTGCTTGTGTTCTTTCTCTCTCTGTCTCTGTCAAATAAATAAATAAAATCTTAAGAAAAAAAAAAGAATCTAGATGTTCACAAAGCTAATATACTTACATTGTATATCTTTACATATAATATATGTTAATATCACATATTTTTTTTAAATTTTTTTAATTTTTTTTAAAAGATTTTTTTTTATTTATTTATTTGACAGACAGAAATCACAAGTAGGCAGAGAGGCAGAGAGAGAGGAGGAAGCAGGCTGTCCGCAGAGCAGAGAGCCCGACGCGGGGCTCGATCCCACGACCCTGGGATCATGACCTGAGCCGAAGGCAGCAGCCTAAACCACTGAGCCACCCAGGTGCCCCAATATCACATATTTTTTTAAAGAACAGTAGAAAAAGAAATAAAAGAACAGCAGAGAAAGAAGCAAATTCAATAGAGGATACCAGAGCCGATGATCATGTGTACATCGACTCATCCCACAGATTTTCATGAGCTATGTCACCTCGGTAGATATATTGAGTCCTGTGCTAGAGAGAAGGTACCGTGGGGGAACGGAGGGTACCGTGCGGGAAGAGCTTATCTCTTCTCTCAAGGGTTTCTAGTCTGTGCGATTAAAGAATGATATCCTACAGCTGCACAGCTGGGGGAGGCCTGGCTGCTAGTTAGAGCTGACCTGAGTCAGAAACTAACTGATCCTGCCAGGCGAGACTGCTCTGAGGGGTCCGCACCACAGATGCTGCGGTCCGTAGTCCCTCCCACGGACCCAAGGGCCCTCGCCCACTCAGCACAAAGCACCTCGTAGCGGGCACATGACATTTTTTAGAAAATTCCAGACAATGAATGTGTTTCTCAGAGAGAAATCATACATCCTGACATTTCTGGTTCACTCGGGCATTGTGCTAGGAGTTTGCCTACTCTGACCTTGGGTCTGGACTCTGCCGGGACCCCAACCCTCAGGTAAGATCTGGCCTCCCTCTCTATTTTGAAGATGCTTTCACTTGTTGCAATCTCTGGAGCTTAGTCCCTGGGGATTTTCCAGCCTGTCTTCTGTCTGCTTGGTTCCTGCCTGAAGGGTTATTATTTCCCTACTAACTCAGATCCTTGGCTATGTGACACCCGGTCATTGGTTTCCACTTGGTGTCTTGGATATACCTGGCTTAGCACCAGCGCGAAGTCCCTTGGATGCTATCGCTTGGGCCCTGCCCAGTTAGATGGGTGGAAAAAAAATGGCACCAGAAGGCTTGGAGTGGAACCAGATGGAGCCTGTAGATTGGGCCATCTATCAGCTGCCCGTTAGGCATTCACAGAGTGGACAGCCGATCCCCGGGCTCTGGGAGTGCAAAGTCTCCCAGAATAGCCCAGTTAATTCTTCGCATGAGGAATTCATGCTTGGCTCCTTCTCTGCCTCCTTCACTGCTTCCTCTTTCTCATGTCCCTGACATGTTTCCCACACAGCCGGGCATAGCAGATGGAGCTCTGGCTTGTCCTCGGAAGACAGGTGGGGTAGAAAGTCCTCTGCTCTCCTAGCCTGACAATTCCCCATCTTTTTTTTTTTTTTTTAAGATTTTATTTTTTATTTGACAGAGAGCACAAGTAGGCAGAGAGGCAGGCAGAGAGAGAGGGGAAGCAGGCTCCCCCCCTGAGCAGAGAGCCAGATGCGGATTCGATGATCAATCCCAGGACCCTGAGATCATGACCTGAGCCGAAGGCAGAGGCTTTAACCCACTGAGCCACCTAGGCATCCCGACAATTCCCCATCTTATTCGCCCCCCATGCCATTGCCACATCTGCAGACCAACGAAGCTATTTATTTATCCTGCTATTCTCCTCTTTTATTTTACTTTAATTTTATTTTTTATAAAGATTTTATTTATTTATTAGACAGAGAGAGACACAGCGAGAGAGGGAACACAAGCAGGAGGAGGGGAAGAGGAAGAAGCAGGTTCCCACTGAGCAGGGAGCCTGATGCCGGGCTCAATCGATCATGATCTGAGCTGAAGGCAGATATCTAATGACTGAGCCACCCACGCCCCCCGTTCTCCTCTATCTTAAAAATTTTTATTTATTTATTTATTTATGTATTTGAGAAAGAGAGCGCGCATGAGTGAGCAGGGGGAGAGCAGGAGGAAAGGGAGAGAGAGAGTTTCAAGAAGACTCCCTCCTGAGTGGGGAGCCCGACTCAGGGCTCCACCTCACAAACCATGGGATCACGACCTGAGTGGAAATCAAGAGTCGGATGCCTAACCCACTGAGCCACCCAGGCACCCCACCTCCTCTATTTTAAAGATTTATTTATTTATTTGACAGAGAGAGAGATCACAGGAAGGCAGAGAGGCAGGCAGAGAGAGAGGGGGAAGCAGGCTCCCCACTGAGGAGAGAGCCCGATGTGGGGCTCGATCCCAGGACCCTGAGATCATGACCCGAGCTGACGGCAGAGGCTTAACCCACTGAGCCACCCAGGCGCCCCGCACCTCCTCTATTTTAAATAGGCTTCCATTGATACTATAAGCGAAATAACCTAGACAGAAAAGGACAAAGACCGAATGACCCCACCTATATGAGGTACCCAGAATAGTCAAGGGCATAGAGACAGCAGGTAGGATGATGGTAAGCAGGGGCTGAGGGGAGGGAGGATGGGGAGTCACTGTTTAGTGGGGACAGAGTTTCAGTTGGGACGATGAAGTTCTAGAGTTGGGTAGGATGATGGTTGCAGACTAATGTGAACATACTTTGTGCCACTGAACTTTACACTTAAAAATGATAGAACGGATGGTGCGCTTGGGTGGCTCAGTCGGTTAAGCATCCGACTCTGGATTTTGGGACAGGCCCTGGTCTCAGGGTCGTGAGATTGAGCCGCACATTGGTGCAGAGTCTGCTTAAGACTCTCTCATTCTCCCTCTGCTCCCACCCTCCTGCATATGTGCTCTCTCAAATAAAGAAATCTTTTAAAAATGGTAGAATAGTCAATTTTTGTTTGTATATTTTACCAAAATTAAGAAAAAAACCCTAGTGTATCAACACATAACATTTTTTAAAAAGATGTTATTTATTTATTTGACAGAGAGATAGGAAGATCACAAGTAGGCAGAGAGGCAGGCAGAGAGAGAGGGAGAAGCAGGCTCCGCTGAGCAGGGAGCCCAAGGTGGGGCTCAATCCCAGGACCCTGGGATCATGATCCGAGCAGAAGGCAATTGCTTAACCAACTGAACCACCCAGGTGCCCTAAAAATAACATTTTTATGTGATACCTAGAAGAGTTTAATTAGAAGGGGACTGAGACCTTTAAAAAAAGGCTCCCCCTTTTACGTAAATAAATCTAATTCGAAAAGAAACTTCACATTTCTATTTCTCATCAAGGGTTTGACATGCTAGTTACCATTTTCCTGGTATACATTAAAATGAATTCACCTCTACTGAGTTTTTAGGAGTATTTGTGCTTGTACCCCGAGGACCAGTGAGGACGACCTTGAATCATCATCAGCATGCTTGCCCACACCTTGCGATAGCCCGCCTTTGGGGAGGCAGCCTAGGGTACAAGCAAGCACCCACTGAGGAGGTCAGGCAGACCTTGGATCCCCTCTGCCACTGCCACATTTAAGCTATGTAACCTTGAGCAAGTGACTGACCTCTCTGAGCCTTAATTTCCTTAGTTGTCAAATGGGGATGCTAAGAGTTTCTGCCTCCTGGAATCAGCAAGAAGAACCGTTGGCGTAAGGCAAGTAAAACGTGCAGAGCAACGCGGCATCTCTCCTAAGCCTCTACTACTAGAGTTATAACTGGGCAAAGGAAGGAGCAATATTTGGTCAGCTTTGGGTGGAAACCTTGGAAACCTTCACTGACCCCCTCCCCCACTACCCTGGACCGGGTTAGGGATGTACTCCCGTGTGCTCCCTGACTCCTTGGGAATTTTGCTATCACCACATTAGTATCCAGTAGCCGTTAGGGGTACGTCTCTAGCATAGGGGCTCATGGGGGTGTCTACATTGGGCTGGCACTAGAACAGCCAGTCATTTTAGGGAAATGTGCGGGGGGTGGCTCTGTCACTCTGGCAAGGTGGCAGGTGTGTGTGCTCGGTGAGCAACACAGATTCAACAGACGAAGGATGGTTAGCGGGGTGAGGGGGGGCTGTAGTAGCAGTCGGCTTCCAGTCCCTCATTAGGGTCAGCCCACCAGCTCCCCCACCTCCAAGCCGCCATGTCATGCCACATGAGCTCACCCCTCGAGACCTCAGGTGGCCTCTTTGCTCTGCCCCCATGCTGTCCCTTCAAGATTTGGCAGGACGGCTGCCTCACTGTCTTCAGGTCCTTACTCAAATAACCTCTGGGGGAGGCTGCCCTGGCCACCCCACCCCTGGTTCTCTGTGTTTTTGTGCACAGTGCATTGATGGATTTCTCTTGAATGTCTCCCGTCCCACTACAGTGGACACCAACGTGGACATGTAGGGTCTCGTTTTGTCCACTAATGGAACCTGGCACCTAGGAGAGCGCTTGACCATGGTAGGTAGTCAGCAAATGTCTGCTGAATGCGTGGAATTTTTCTGAATTTCCTATGGCCCCGGGTACTTAAGAGTATCTGAGATGGACCACCCTTGGGAGGCAGGGAGCAGTGCTCTCCTCTTTCTGTCTGGGTTCCTAGCTGATTCTTGCCGAGGCCCTTCCAGATGTCCTCAGCCTTCTGTCTGCCACCTCCTCTCAACTCGTTGAAATGGGGAGCTGAAGCCAAAAGGGCGTCCTTGCTCTGGGCAGGCCACCTGGCAAACCGGTGACTCAGCCCCTGTCGCTCTCTAGCTGTGTCCTGGAGAGAGGCTGCGGGGTAGGGCCTTGTCTGAGGCTGAGACCATGGCTATGAGAGAGGACAGGTGGGCCAAGCGCAGCCCCAGGAAAGGGGAAAGGGGACCGGTGGAGGAAAAGCGCGGACAGCTCTGGCCATGTGTGCTGCCCCTCGGGTGAGCCGGTCCCCAGGTCTCTGGGTGTCAGCCCCCCTGGGGTGTGATGTGAGCAGCCTCTGGGCCCAGTGAGGTGCAAACAAAAGACTCGGGTCGCCTTTGTCCTCCGCCCGCCCCTTGTCCTCTGTTTACATCCTTCCTTCCCGTAAATGAGTTGGGCACTGGGCCCCGCTGGCTGCCAGCCAGACACACCTGTAGGACAGGTTGGGCAGAGCTCCTGGGGGTGGGGAGCCGGCAGCCAGGCTGGCAGGTGACTCGGGCCCTTGGGGAGTAAGCTCTGCTCCTTTCCCTGGCACCAGTGGGGCCAGGCTTGCCGCCTTGGGCCAGGGATTCTTAGCCAACTCCAAGAGGATGAGATACTTCCGGGGTGGGGGTGGGGGGCTCCCTTGCCCAGGGAGCACCAGGAAGTCATGGCCAAGTCCCCAGAGGCTGGAGGACCAGCAACTCTGTTCTCAGTAGGCATATCCTAGAGGGAAAGTGAGATCAAGGGAGAGAGAGGGTAGAGTTGGCAATAAGAGCCATGCTCGACCCACTGGACATCTGGATGAGAAACCCCGTCGTGCCCTGGGTGAGGCGGCTGCCATGGGGCTAGACTCAGTCCCACCTTGGAACCAGGGGAGGTGTTCCCTCTCTGGGCTTTGTGGGGTCAGTCGAGCCAGTGAGGGTGAACCTGGAGTTCATGCCTGTGGAGAGAACAGGGGGAGAAGGCAGGTTGGGGAAGGGGTGAATGGGGGGTACCAAAAGTGTCAGGTGAGGCCCATCTCGGGGAGACTCAGGAGGTTGAATCTCTATCCCAAAGGAGGAAAGATGGCGGGCGGCCAGCCCCCAAGCTTATTTCCTGCAGGTCTAGTGGGGGTGTGACTCGGTGGGGAGGTTTCTTCCTCCACAGGGAATGATTAACTGACCAAGATCATGTAACGTGTGTTTCCCCATGGTCCCTTCTGTCCCTCGATAATGGTGACTGGCCACTCAGTCACCAAGAAGGTACTGACTGCCCACTACCCGTGCAGCGCTTTGCTGGGATCCGATCGCTGGCTCTATGTTCATTGGTGTCTCTCCCATCCCCGCACCCCATCGGTCAGAGATATCCCAGTCAGCGCCCCCTCCAACTCCCCCAACAGCCCCCAGTCCTCTTTTCCGGCTCCTGTAACCCAACCTCCTCATTTCCCCTCCCCAAATGGTCTTACTGTCTCCTTCACCAGAATAGTTAGGAAATCTGACAGGATACCCTTTGGTTTCCTGCCCCATCGAATCTGCACCCACACCACCTTCTTTCCCAGTGGGGAGGGGGGGTGCCATCTCCGCCCTCTTTGCAGGGGTCCCTCTCAGGATGGGGGGG
>RCUC01091400.1:0-10620 GCA_003697995.1 Taxidea taxus jeffersonii | reverse complement strand
GAAGGCCAAGGAAGGATGATTCACATGTGGACTGAAGTTAAGGCTCATTATGGGTCTTTAAATAAAAACTGGAAGCTTCCAAACCCACCAGGCAGACTCCCCAGAGCTAGCAGAGCCTTCAGAGTTCACTTTCTCATTTCAAACATCAACCAGGGTGCCATCCCCCCTGGGTTGGGCTATAGTAACTCACTGGTAATGCCCCATCCAGTCACCCAGCAGTTTCTCCAGCTCTCTATGTCAGTGACCTCTGAAAGGCAGATGGGTACTTTCTCGGCATCCAACTTAAATGGAGATTTGAGCAAGAGCAAAGCAATGTCATTATCCAAGAGCCAGCTGTCAAAATAAGGGTGAGTAATTAGCTTGTCCACTTTCATCCTCTTCATTTTCTTGGAACCAGTGCTTCTTTCACCATGTATAATCTCCAAGCCAGATCTTATGTCACAACAAAAGAAGGAGAACAAAAAGGTAAGTGGTGGAAGGCAAAAAAGATGGGCCTTAAGAGAAAATAATTCCACCAGTGTGAGACTGTGATCCTGAGAGCTGGAGAGATGGAGACATCTGGGGCCATGCGCTTGGGCCCTGACTGGGCAGAAGAAGACAGACCTGAGTTCCAGTCTTGACACATTGCCAACCAGCTTTTGCCTTGATGGTCTCTTGGGCAAATTCACTTGTAAATTTTATTAACAACTGTCTGAAAGCCATGCTATGTACAAGTAACTGAGGGACTTGATCTTGATTTGCAAGAAGGGGTGGACTAGCTATTAACAAACACCTGGGAAGTTTCTCAAAGATATTGATGTATAGGCCTGAGCTAAGACTCAGGTCTTAGCATCTCAGGAACTTCTGTCGTGCAGCCAGGCCTGGTACCCTCCCCTTGGATCCCAATCCCTTCTAGGATTCTCTGAATCCATGGTCACTGTTAGTTTATTTTCTCCCCAAGTAATGCAAATGCTTAGGAAAGTACTTTCCAAAGGTTTGGACCAGGACCATATGCACTTGGCAAGATGCTGAGAAGTCCAAAGAACATTTGTTCTGCCATCTGGGTCCCATGAAATGAGGCGTAAAACATCCTAGGAAGAGAACAGTGTCTATACCACCTGCAAAGTGTGATATTCAATCACACAGGCATATATTTAGCCTCCTGGTATTTCGTTTTGAGATTGACAAACTTGGATGGAGTTTCCAGGAGAATAATAAGCATGTAAGGACACATATTCTAGCACATCAGTTAAAACATATCTGTCTGGAATACTTACTTATGTCTGTTTATGAAGCAGTGGGCCGCAGTTAAAATCCACCACCTGCTGAGGATCGACCCTCCACAGATATGTCTCCTGTAGTGAAGAATACTCACCTGCCATGGAAAATCTGTAATGTCTGCAGGTTCCCCACCTACGATTTCTAAAGTTTCTGACTTCTCAGGCCTACTACCTTGTCTTTGGCCACAGGTCACTGAAAGCAAAAAGAAGGAAGAGGGACAAGGGAACCAGGGCTCAACTGTTAAGGTTGGTTGGCTTGGAAAAAACTTAAGTATAGTACCCCCTTTTTCTTGCCTCCCTAGCACACAGATAGCAGTGGCTTAGCCAGGTTAACTAACACCAGGCGGGAGATCCATCAAACAAGAATGATGCTTCCTAATGCTGGTGAAAGGCATCACAATTGTAACGATGTGTTTATTGGAAACAATGGCTCCTTCTTTCACCACAGCTTTGCTTTTTGGAAGGGTCTCCCTCTGAGGGCTTGTGGGAAGGGAGACACCATCACAAACCCTGGAGCTGGATCTTTTTATTGCCTCTCAGTAAGGAAGCCTAAATGGGAATATTCATTTATTTGAAAATAGGCCTCAGTGTCCTCTGAAAAATTAGGTCGTGGTATTGTACCTTGGCATAGACCATATAATCCTTCTCCTTAGTTCTGGACTTATATTTTCAATTTCTGTATATGGATGATAAAAACACCAGAAATTCTACAGGCAAAGGGAAATTGATCAGCCCCTCCCTTCCTGATTGCTGTCCTGTATTTTCTATTGTGATTAGTGGTACTGCTTTTCATTTAATTCTATGGATTCCAATTGCACCTTAAAAGGGATGAAAATTTTGGCATTTTCTATGTGGTAGGGTTGCTTTGAGATCTTTTGGTGTCTTCCAAATGTCATTTGAGTAATAAGAAAAATAAATATCATAAAATCTAAAACATTGAGTGCTTACTACTTGCCAAGCACCATTCTGTTTTGCACAAAACAATTTAATTCTCTGTACACTCCATGAGATAACTGAAATTATTATTGCCCCATTTTAAAGGTGACCCAATAAGGCAAGTTTAAGGGTTAGGACAGCTGGCCAAAGCCCAAAAGTTTATAACTGAACCAATATTTGAACCTAGGTAGCCTGGCTCCAGAATCTCTTTTCATTACCACTGGGCAAACTGCTTTCTAATTGCTCACCATGCTTATGCATGGGGAGAAAAGACAATGACATTCAAAAATTTCCACAGACACGTATAATATGAAAGGAATACTTATTCAAACCGTCTCCACACCACACATCACTACTACCCATGTTACCATCACCAAATATCACCATAGCCATACAACTCCGCCACCACACAACATCCGCACTACATATCCCCACCACATATCCTCACATCACAGGTTACCACACCACACAACCTCATTATCCAAGGTTGACCACACTTGCCTCCACACAACACAACACACAACCTCACCACCACATGTCCCCACCATGTCACCCTCATCACACCACTCATTACTACCACATTTTACCACAACCAGTGCATGTCACCACCACTGCCAAACACCAGCCACACTACTGCTTATCTCTGCCTTTGGGTTTCTCTCCTCCAACTTTCCTGGCCCTTCAGCTTCCCAGAAGTACCATGCTCCTTCCTACCCCAGGGATTTTCTCCATGCCTCTGCCAGAAAGACAGGCTCCTGTCTCATATGCCCCTCTTTGCCTGTTTAATTCCTGTGAGGGATACCCTCACATTTTAGCTCAATTATAAAGTCCTTTAAGAAATCTTCCTTGCCTTTCAAGATTACATAAGCTACTCTCAGTATAACTTTCTTTCCTGACACCCTATTTTCCACCTAACAACAGAAATTAAATATTTGTGAAACGGCTAAAGTCTATTTCCTCCATTAAATTCTAATCTCTATGAAGGCAAGAGGCATGTTTTGCTAATTTTCGTATTCCCATTATCTGATTTAGAGACTGGTACATGGTGGAAACCCAATCCATACTTATGAATAAATGGATGGATGGGTGGATGGATAGGGTGGACAGTAAAGGCCTGTGCAGGTGATCAGGAATTGAGGGACTTTAGTTCAAAATGCTATGTCCCCCCCACATCTTTGAGTTCCTAAATCAGAAAGCCTTGGGCAGTGGGAGAATAAGTGGCTCATAGGGTGTCATTTCATTTGAAGATACAAAGAGAATAAGGAGCTGTTGCTCAGGAATATCTGCCTCACTCACATTGCTCCTGTCAAGAAAGACATTTTGACATTCCCAGTGGAACACCATATATGGCAAGGACCCTGAACCCCAACCTCCAATGAAAATGTTGAGTTTTCAGGGCCAACAAGGAAATCTTGGAATTAATCTACAATAAAGCAAAGTTGGATCTCTGGGAAATTTTCTAAATACTTAAGTAAGATAATGATTTGTGAAAGTTTAAACAAAATTACTCAAGATTAAGAGTCAGATTGGATTCATGGTTAAAAATCTCTAATATATCAGTCTTTTGCAACATAATAACTTTATTGAATACCTACTATGAGTTAGCATCTGCATTTTGCATATGTGTGAGACACTTAATATTCCCAGCAAAACTCCAAGATATGCTTTATTATTTCCACTTTATAGTTGAAGAAATAATCTCTGAGACATCATGTGATTGTCCATGATTATTTAGCTTGTATGGGGCAGATGGGGATTTTTCAGTCACGTGTGTCTGGTTCTGAAGTCTAATTATTTATGCTTCTTGCCCATAGCTTTCACAGTATGTCTATATTTCAATAAAGCCTCTGCTCAATTCTTTGAGAATCTTATTTGGCTAAAATGATTGTATGTCATTTGATGACTGCTCTCTAAGGTGAACATCAAACAGGTTGAGACATTATATCCAAAGCATTGGTCTTTAATTGGTCTGTGTGTACCTGTAATTCTGGAGTGAATGGAGGAAAGATTTCACCTGGAGAGCTAAGTCTGACTGGGAGGCAGTGGCTATCTGCAGTCCTCTATGTAAGACAAGTTCAAAGGTGCATCAGTGCAACAGAAAAAAGGACTATGATCTATCAGTAGTTTTTGCTGAAGGTCCGGGGGTGTTAGATTGTGGTAGGATACCTAACCAGGCTGGTGCTAATAGATACTTTTAAAATTTAAATGGCTAAAAACTCATCTTAAACTTGGGGAAAAAGTACACAATAAGGCCTGACATGAAACTGAGCAAGAACTAATATTACAAATGAGAGAATTGAGATTGAAAGTTATCTGGCCAGATCTGAATCCTGGGCATGAACCATCAATATCGAACTCAATGAAAGTCTTGCAACTCCAGATAGAAAAATAATAGATCCAAAGCTCTAGATTGTGAAGGGAGCTTGGAAGTTTTCATATGAAAATATCAACCATAAGATGCTGATAACATGACATCACTGTTAAGTTCTCTACTTCATAAATGGCAGCATTTGAATGGTTGTCAGTTTGGATCCACACAGGTAAGAATGACATTAACAAATGGAGTATATTCAGAATGAGTGGCCAACATAAGAAGCCTTACAAGAAACATGAATGGAAAGAAGACTCAAATGGGCCTTCAGACTCTTGCAGGATTTTCTTAAAGATGAGGCATCAGGGTTGTTCAGATCCACCAACAGTGGGTGAAAACTACAGAATGATGTAAAAAATCTTACAGAAGTCTAAAACTTCTGCCATATTGTCATATTCCACTTTGTTTGGTATTTGCACAGAATTGAGGCTGATCTGGGCAATCTGAGACTGTGCACATGAAATTCAGGAGAGTCTGGAGCCCAATTATATATTCTTTGTATTAAATATTTATATATTGTTTGCGGAATTTCTCAATAGGGGAACAGGATACCAGTAGAGTCTTTAGTTTTCTCAAGGAGGGCACTTGTGATGAGCACCAGGGGTTGTATGGAACTGTTGAATCACTATATGGCACACCTGCAGCTAATATTACACTGTATGTTAACTAACTAGAATTTAAATAAAAACTTTAAAAAATGAGGGGATTTAATAAAATTATCTCTAAGGTTCTTTCCCATTCTAGCACACTGTACTTTTACAGTTCAAAATGGTGAGAGGGAAATATTTTTACTTGAATTACATTAATGTAAAATGTCATGTTTATTTAAATTCTTATATTTAAAATATATATTTTGGCTTCCTTATTCTTAATTTTTCCTTAAGAGGTATATCACTTCAATTACAATGTTTTAAATACTTTATTGATATTGATGTCAGGCTGCCAAATGTTATGCATACTGGAATGTCCATGTATTTACATGAAAAGTCTCATGCAAGTACAATAATTTTTTAATATTTTCATATGTTAATGGTTCAACTTTGTTGAAAATTACATAGAACTAGGACTGACTTGAAAAATAAGAGACCTGTGGTTGTGAATTTTAGGAGAATCCCTGGGACCCCAGGGGGGCTCTATTTTCTGTAGATAGAGAACCAAATGAATTTTTGGGTCTGTAAGCACCACAGAGCAAAATTCCTGGGGGTGTTTCAGAGATGTCCCTCTGCAAGTCCCACCGGAATGAAATCACTTACTCTAGATTTTTCCCAAGTGACTGATTGATCCAGACTCAGGGATGTGACCAAGCAGATTAAGATAGGAAGGTCTCATTTCAGTTTTTTAGTCTAAAATGTTTTCTCTTTGCCCATACTATCAAGCTGTCTTAGACAAATAGTCTTTCTCCCTAAAGATTCTACTGATATGTTTGTGACTATGAGAGAACAAGAAGAATGACCAGAGAGGCAGAACTCAAGTGTACAAAAGGCACTCTGGTCTTAGCAGGAAACTTCCTGATTCTACCCTAGCTGGCAGGGCACCTGGTGAAGAGGGAAGGAAATGGGTTTTGGAGTCAGAAGTTCTGAGGTGGCTCCATTAGTTGCTGGCTGTGTGATTTGGAGCCACAGTGATTTTAGTGATTTAAAATCTCTAAGCTTCAGTGTTCTCATCTTTAACACAAATATAAGTTAATGTAACATTTCATGTGACATTGATTTAGAGGGATGGCATTTGGCTTCACTCTAATCTGGATCAAGGAGAAAGAGGTATGAGTTTTGCCCAAAACCCTTGGTGAAATCCGAGGTTGTCTCTGGGCAAAATTTTAGTGGGAGAAAGCATTTGCTTGTTGTCTTTCTGCATCGATGGTCATACTTAATGTTCTTCTGCTAAATCTTCCTGTCCTTCCAAAATCCAAGGCTCAATCCTCAGACCACCTCTCTCTCTTTGCACTTTAGCAAAATATGTCGTAGGGTAACTCCTCCCAGCCATAGCTTTGAATATCATCTTTATACAGAAGATCTCACATTTGACCTCTCAGACCTCTTCACTTAGCCCTCAACTCTTTTAACCAACTGCCATACTCAATATCTCACAAGAATGAGGCACCTCAAACTTAATGTGGCCCAAATAGAACTCTCAGCTTACTTGATCCCAGTAAAGTCAAATCTGTCTTCTTATATGCTTCCCACAGTTATATTTTGCATCTGTTAGGCAAGAATATCATCTGGGAGTTATCCTTGAGTCCTCCTTTTCTCTGTCTCCTGGCATCCAATGCATCAGCCAGTCCAGTCAGCATTACCAAAAGATATCCAGAAACCAACCACTTCCCTCCATGCCTGCTGCTCTAAACCCATCCAGGCCATCACCCCTTCATGCTCACTCACTCTTGCCCTGCACACATTATCTTCTGCAACAGCCAGTGTCTCTTTCTCAAGTACCTCTCATTTCTCACTCTCCAGTTTAGACTCTTTGATGGCTTCCCACTGTGACCAGAATAAAATCCAAAGTCCTTCCTCTGCCTTTATAAGGCTCGGCATGATCCGGACCCCACTGGCCCCTCTGAGCCCATCTCCCTCAGTGCCCCCTTCCCATTCACTCTGCCCCAGTGACATCAATCTGTATGCCTCCAAAACATACTGAGCTCATTCACTGCTCAAGGCCTTTGCACTTGCTGTCACATCTGCTTGGAAATATGTCTCCCTCTTATCAGATGGCTCTCAAAGCCTTTTTGAGGTTTCCTGAAAGCCTTCCTAAGACCACCTACTAGTAGAGTCTCAACAACCACCTACAGGCCTTCCATCATATAAGCCCATTTTTGTGTTTTATACCATTTAATAAGAACTGAAATTAACTTATTTACTCATTTTATATGTTTAATATGCCCTTCCCCTCATTAGATAGTAAAACTGCCTGAGCACAGGAAATGAATATGCCATTCTCTGTTATAAACCAACTCCTAAAACAACTCCTGGCACATGGTGGAGGTTTATAATATTTGTCAACCAACAACTGACCGAACATAACACAAGGGTCCAGGAATTCTCAGGACCCAGGGGCAATCCATAGTAGCTATTTTTTTTTCATAGTAGCTATTAATACACTGCCTTCATTATAGTTATATCATGTTACTGTTTTGTGTTAGGCCAATAAGGCTCCACATGATCCTTCAGAATGTTTTCAAAGAGAAAGCAGCCTTACTCATGACCTTAAAGCTGTAGGAATGTGGCTAGTTTCATCTCCAGCCTGATGGCTGGTTACCCCTCTCAAAGAGTTTTCTTATATCAGCCATCCACTATGAAAAATTTGGGACCTAACATACACATAAAATACACCCATGTGCGTTTGTGCGCGCGCACACACACACACATACACACACACCAATCTCCTCCACATGTAACTTTTAAAGTTGAAGGTGTTGTGGGAGCAATGACCTGAAAGTCTGGTTCAGGTGCCCCCTGGGAGGGCATCGGATTCACTTAAAGGGTTTATTAAAAGTGCAGTTCCCTAGATCCCTCACAGAATTGTGGAATCAGCATTCTAGGACTTGATCTTTTGAACAAGGTCCCCAGGTGATCCTCCTGCACCCCAAAGAGCAAGGGCCCCAGTGAGGCACAGACACAAAAACACCATGAGCCACCTACATGCTAGGGAGCTGTGTGTCCAGGGCAGCAGCAGGGTGACCAGCAGCAGAGTACTGTTTTTCCATCCCTCCATCTTTTCACTGGCCCTGGTCTTTACTCAGGTCAATGGAAAGCCTTCAGGTGAGACTGTACAAATTCAATTCAGTAGGACCAAGTCTCAGTTTTGCTCTGTGTGCCTACTATCTCACAGCCTGACCATCAGGGTCACAATAGAGCATTGGGTGAAGCAGCCATGGTCCAGAAAAAGCAGCCAAGTGGCATCCTGCCTCCAGGACCTGATGATTTCCATGAGCCAATCCTCTGGGATGTGGAGGTCAATGTGGAACTGGGGGCAGGGGCAGGAGAGTAGGAGGCCTCCACACCAGTTGGGATCCTGTAAGTCAAGGCATCTCAGATTCACTAATGCATCAGGACAAAAGAGCTGAAACCACTTCCTAGGAGAAAGGATCTGTGGCTTCTGGTCCAAACAGCTCAGGGGGTAGAGCAGAGCGAGGATAGCCTCAGACATCTAAACAAGAGAACTCGCATCACCTGGGGAATCTAAGAGGAACTACTGGACTTTGAGCCTCACATTATTCCTCTGCACAATAGAGATAACAATGATACAACATTATATTGTTGGGAGGATTAATGAGATAATGTGTGTATCTTACCACAGGACCTGGCAAATACCAAGCCCATGATTTTAATTCTCTACTAATATCATTTCTACCAATGTCTTCTCTTTACTAGTTGCATCTCCATAGGCTCCAGCAAAAGGAGGGTACATTGGCCAGCACTGTCTAAAGCAAGACCTGCATAAAGTACATCTCCATGCAGGGCGGCTTTCATTGATACAGTTCATTCACTTGTTCAATAGTTTAGCTAGCATTTTATGCAGCACTTTCTATATGCCAGGCTTGTGGGATGATGCAAAGATGAACAGTATTTGTTCTCTGTCTCCTAGAAGCTCATACCCACCTGGGAGAGACATGACCAAAGACATCAACAATACAGTGGAGTAAGTGTATCACTGTGAACTGTAGAGAGGTGCCCAACCCAGTCTAGAAGGAGCATGTGTATGTGGTGGGTGGTGGAAAGAGGCTATTAGGGAAGATTCTCCAGAGAAAATAAGCTCTGTCTGGGCTGAGTCAGGCTACAAAGAGAAATGGTATTAAGGATAGACAGATAGGCATTTGTTATGGGTTGACTGGTGTCTTTCCAAAAGTCATCTTTCGAAGTCCAAAACCGTAGTACCTTAGATTGTGACCTTATTTGGAATTAGGGTTGTTGAAGACACAATTAGTTAAGATGAGGTTGTCCTGGAGCAGGGTTGGTCCCTAATTCAATATCACTGGTGTCCTTATAAAAAGGGAAAACTTGGATACACACACACACACAGGGAGAATGCCAAGTGAAGATTAGAGTTAGGTTGCCGCAAGACAAGGAACTACCCAAAGCTAAGAAAGAGGCCTGGAACAGATCCCTCCCTGGTGCTTTCAATGGAGCATGACTTCCTGACACCTTGATTTTGGACTTTTGGCCTCCAGAACTCCAAACAATAAATTTCTGTTGTTCTACACTACCCAGTTTGTGGTACTTTGTAATGGCAGTCCTAGGAAACTAATGATGGCATTCTAGAAGGGCAGAAAACACGTGCAAAAATACCAAGGTGTATGGGAACTACAGGATCTTTTTTTTCTTTTTTGAGTTTTCTATTTTTTATTTTTAAAGATTTTATTTATTTATTTGAGGTGGGGAGGGGGGTGGCAGAGGGAGATGGAAAAGCAGGCTTCCCACTGAGTAGGGAACCTGATGCGAGGCTCAATCCCAGGACTCTAGAATCATGACCTGAGCCAAAGGCAGATGCTTAACCAAATGAACCACCCAGACACCCCAAGATTTATCATTTATCTTAGAGAGAGAGAGAGATCATGAGTGGAAGGGGCAGAGGGGGAGCAAGAGAGAATCCCAAGCAGACTCCTTGCTGAGTGCAGAGCCTGACACAGGGCTTGATATCAGGAGATCACGGCCTGAGCTGAGACCAAATTAGACGCTTAACAGACTGTGCTGCCCAGGTGCACCCTACGGGAATTTTAAGTTAAACCATATGTAATTGCTGTTTTAGTAGCTCCAAAATAGTCTTAATATTGGTAATTTCAAATGGTATATTAAATATTGAGCTGGAATAATGTACAAGTTTGAGCAGGAGATAGGGGTCAATTTATTGAATAAAGCTCAAATCTAAATAAACAGTCTTCCCTTCTATGCAGCCACTGAATAATTCTCACAAGAAATCACCATGCATATGACAGGTATATGGGGAGCAAGGATTATTATAGACTGGCAAGGGGCTAGAGATGTAAACATTCTCCAAAATTCTATACAAAATGGATTTCCATTTCAGGGGAAATGACTATAGACATTTTTCTTTGCCTGA
>RCUC01091390.1:0-15482 GCA_003697995.1 Taxidea taxus jeffersonii | reverse complement strand
ATAATCTTCCAGAAAGAACAGCTTTGTACTTTCAGATGTTAACACCCATGTGAATTACCTGGGGATGTTGTTAAAATTCAGATTCTGGTTCTGTAGGTCTGGGTGAGCCTGAGTGAGAGTCTGCATTTCTAAACTGCCCATGAGTGGTGCTGACCACCAGACTGCACTTTGAGTAGCTAGGGTTTAGAGTCTGCTCAGATATTTTCAGCGTTCTTATAATCCATCAGCAACATTTTTAACTCCAATAATGCCGTAAGGAAAACCTGAATCTTCCAAACTAACATTCCTGAGGTACCCAATGTACAGTACTCTCTCCACCTTCAACCCCATTCCCCCAGGAGTTTTTTACTGAACTCCTCCTATTTAAGACTTAGTTCAAGCATCTTCATTCCATGTAAACTTTCCTGAGTGCTCCTTATAGCTGCAACAATCACTGACCCCTTTGGGCAGGTCTCTCTCTTAGAGATTTTACTGTACTGCATTGTTATTATGTGGTTGTCCCTCTTCCTCATCTGTGAGCCTTCCAGGGGGCAGAGCCTTACAACCATGGACCTGGCATAGCATCAGACAGATGGATATCCTTCCACCAATATGCATTGCATGAAGGACATATAAGTTTATATCTCATGATCCAAGGCCCTGCAATCAGTACTAAGAGTGCAAATCAATCAATCAAAGTGCTTTTTACCTTTAAATGAAAATATAAATTCAAATGTAGATAAAATAATCCTTCTTAAGAGCTCTAGGAAAAAGCTATCAGTGAGCTAATGTTTGACTAGTAGAGGGAAGTGCAGTAGCTAAAGACACCAAAGGTTCACTATGTCAGTTAATGAACTGACACGCTAGAATTCATGATCAAAACTAGAGTCTAAACATAGAGGTTTAAATAACAAACTAGTAGGATTTAGCGTCAAATCACAGGCTATCTATGGTGTGTGCATGTGTACTTGTGCGTAGAGTGAAGGGGTGTTTTGGTACCTATTTGTTCACATCCCAGATTGGTTGACTTCCTAGAAATTCCATTTTTCCACCTTCAGAGTCCCATCCCCACCTTGACACACAAAGGTCACATGGGGACCGGAAACTAATTAGTGGTTTAAACAGCCAATACCAATGACACCAAAATATTAATTTAATAATATATAATAAAAATAAACAAGCCCGTGTCTCCAATAAACACTGTATAATACCAAATTAGCACTGTAGAGTACCAAATTAGAATATCTATCTCATTTCTGTATAAGTTATATGTTCACTTAAGTACCATAATATTATAATGTATAATATGTATTATTACAGCACAAATATTATAGCATATACTATATAGGTATTATAATAGTATTATTTATTAAGCACTTGGTATGTGCCAAATACTTTGCCAGATGCTAAGGATACAGCAATGAATAGAAGCAAACCCTACCTTCACAGAGCTCACATTTCAGTGTAATTTAAGAAACTGGACAAATATACATTCCAGAATGGCACTTTGGCAATATTTTTTTCTTTACCTTCTTCCATGTTCACTCTTTCACTTAAAAGTAAGTCTTTTCTTGAGTGACTACTTTGTATCCTTTTGTACACAATGATGCGATGGTAGTATTATTGTTCCCTCTGAAAATATTCTCTAAGACATACATCCAAAAGATTGCTGGATGGCTGATTTTCAGGAAAATCTGACTCATCTCCATTTGGTATAAGATGCAGAACAGTAGGGGCTTTGTGTGGAGCTGCTTACACCTATTCAAGTTCCCTTCCTTTTGGAAGATCAACTAGCATGTGAGTTAAAGAGAATAGGCAGGTGTTATTTATTTATATTTTTCAACAAATTGTGCTAAGATTCCATATGCCTTGTATACAGAAGACCATAAATATCTCTGTGTTTGGATGAAGGTCCTTGACTTCTCATAGGATTATGAGAAATGGCTGCTTATGATTAAAAACTAACTTTTTAGCAAACAGGATGGGAATAACTAAGAATCACTCCAAGGAAATTGTATAATAGTGGGTTCTTGTACTGGTTGTATTTTCTTAAATAGTCTGGTAGAAGAGTGCGCAATAAAACCTCCAGATTTACATCTATACTCAGAGCCTCTCTTGTAGTGACATGACAACCTAAGGGGTAGAAATATCTGAGAGGTTTCACAGAACTGTGTGGTTGGGCAGAAAAGATACATATGACTGTTATTTCTAGGCAAGTATATAAGGTAGTGTATTTCTATAAAAAACAATCCATGATTCTTTATGCAATTGTGGGGTATACTACTACTACAATCTGGGATGGGGATTTATGAACCCTTCCCTAAAGCCATGATTCCCTTGAATTAAATTCTAACTTGACCATCTTCTAATTGTTATACTACAATACTGATAGGGTTGCTGTCACTGTTGTCTTTGTCTTCTTTGTACAGACTTGGGAGGTTCCCAGCTCACCCTGGATAGCTATAAAGAAAAGTAACATAGTGGGCATTATCCACAGCTCTGTCTAAGACTCCTTGCACCTCTCCCCTTGCGCCAACCCAAAATGACTTTTCATCAATTGGAAAGATGAGAATTATTCACATTGTTATTGCCACCATCTTCAAGTCTTACAGATTTGAATTTACAGCCTTGGCCTTCTGATCCCAACACTTCTTGAATGTTCTAACAAAACTGACAGCTCCTCAGGTCAGAATCAATCACATTCTCTTAGTCACTCTGGCTAAACCTCTGCCTGCCTGGAAAGAAGACAATAAAATGTTAAAGAACTACAGTAGGGGATAGAGAGAAAACATCAAAGTCTTTATTCAGATATCCTTGAATTTTGAGTGATGCTGGATAAGGCATTAACCCTCTGGTATATTCATGAATAACAATGTTAATTTGATTGAATTTTTTTCCATCAAAATTCACCCCAAGGAGAAGGTATTTACATCTTAAAACAAAACCATACGCACATTTCCACCTATTTGTCTATGTGTTTAGTAGATTCCAGTGCATGTACCTTTTGGTTAACTGATGAAGAGGCTTATTAAGTGGATGGGAGCTTGAAATTTGGAAACAGATGGTTCACTGGGAAATATGATTTGATGCTCAACAGATTGAAAAACCTATAGAACAATGGATTTTCTGTTCTCGTTATTTTTAATACATTGCATTTACAGATGTTTAGCATCATTAAACTTTTTACCATTTCTTTCAGCCTCCATTGGTTTATGTTACGCACGCAAAACAGTAATTCACATGAGGAAAACCTGTTCACTAAATCTCTTATTAGAAGTCTAGGACTCAGAACTACAAGCCCTTGTTTTTAAGTCCGACTCTGTCACTGAAATGCTTTATGTAAATTACCTAGTTTCTGAGCTTCAAACCTCATTTGTAAAATAAGGATTATAAGGACCTAAACTATAGGCTTGTTGTGAGGAATAAATGAGATGAAACCTGTAAAGCACTTTGTTGACTAAAAAATTATGTGGGTGTTAAGTACTTTAAACAACTTTTAATAATCCTGGAATGCTTCAGAATAACTAGTTTGAAATAAAAATAACAAATGATGTCACACAAGATATTCTAGGTACAAAAATTTTCATCCCCTGAAAAGCATTAAATATTCTTCTCTCAGATGCCCACACAGTACAGGTCACATAGAAAAATCCAAACAGAGAATCAAAATCCATTTTATGTGTGTAGAAATGTACTAGTTTTTAACTCTTTATATTCTTAGCAGAATCATCTTCCTAATTAAAACTTTAGCTCTGCTAATCTTCAGCCCAGTTATCTATTTCAATGGAAAACAAACCCAAGAAAGGGAAAAACTCTTTGAGTGAATTTTCTGGCTCCTGCCCCTACCCATGAAGAGCCTTTCAAAGCAATGTCTCATTCTTGATCTCTGATCTGAAGTTTGGAAAAATCAGGCCTTTTTGGCAATAATCCCAAGAAAGAACTTGGCAATCAGTGTTCCAACCCATGGAATTGCAAAGTAAATTAAATATTTGACTGTTATACCTGATCTAAACAGCCTTTATAATGTTGTTATCAAGCAGGCAAAACTAACCAAAATTGCATTGTGAAAAGGACAGAAAAATGTCATGAGTGACAAAGAATCCCTACTTGTCTTTCCTTCTTCCACAAATAAATACATTCCCTCTACTGTAAAGTGTTCACAGAGTGCCAGCTGTGTACTCAGCACTGTTAATCATAAGCCTTGATCCCAAGAAAGAGCCTGGAAAAGGGAAAAGGGGATAAAGATGAGCTTGACCCTATACTTCACTGTACCGGGTTTTTGCCAACATTTCCCCTCACCTTGCAGACAGGTGTCGTTAATCCTCAGATTAGCCCTGTGAAGTTGGTATTATTCAACTTTCTTTGACCCAACGGAAGCTGTGAATCAGAGACATTACGTGTCCTGCCTGATAACATAGAGCTGGTAAATGGCCATGCTATGATTTAAAACAAAACCAAAAACGATGCACAATAAGTTAGAGCAAAACGATCAAAGATAATGGAACAAAGTGCACTGTAGGTGGGGCATCTGGAAAGGAGCAACACCACCTAAGGTCCAGAAATAAGAACAAGTTGGCTATGTGCTGAGGCCTGTGAAGAGACAGAACTGAGTTCTGCCTAGAAGGAAATGAAACCGGTTAGTTGAGCATGAGGCCACACGGGAATCTCAACAGGTCATCCCAGGGACTAGATATGTTTGGAAAGATCAGTCTCAAGGAAGCCACAGAATTCCACAGAATCCTGGGGAAGCATAGTCTTCAAAAATCCAAAACTCTCTTTCATATAGATTCAGTAGGTGTTGCAAAGTTCACTGTGCCCTCCACTTGGCTTTGGAAAAACTGAGAGGCTGAATTACTGACACTATTTCGCTGTTTTTCTCCAGGAAAGCAAGCAATGGGCCTGCTGTAGTGGGTGAAATGAAGATAACTGGCTGAGAAACAACATCTTGTGATGAACCTTCTCCCATAGCACTCTCCAAACTAAATAATAAGGACTGGGCTTTGGAGCTTTCATGAAGAGGACTGACCTCTTGGCATCTACCAACTGTTTGCAATTTTCCCATCCACCTTCTTCAAATAAGATTTGAAAGGGACACACCATTCTGAGACTATTCTAAGATTTCTCTCTCTTTCTTTCTCTCTCTCTCTCTCAGCAGAGCCACAGAAAGCACTGTAAAACAGAGAAATGCTTAATCTATAATGAAGCAAAAAAGACAAAAGTTCTCATCTGCTCAATGGGCCTTCGAAACCCTAGCTCATTTTTGGCTACCAGCCCAGTTCTATACCTCCTAACTAGAGATGAGAAAATATGCTTCAACATGGGAATTTTAAAGGGGAATTCACACTATGACTTGTTTCAAGGTGATTATTTTTAGAAATTCCAGGACTCACCAGCTGATAGTGAACATCAGAGCAAAGAAAAAAACATTTATAAGGGCCTGCAATTTCTAATATATATATTTTTTAAGATTTTATTTATTTATTTGACAGAGAATACAAGTAGGCAGAGAGGCAGGCAGAGAGAGAGGGGGAAGCAGGCTCCCCGCTGAGCAGAGAGCCCGATGCGGGGCTTGATCCCAGGACCCTGAGATCATGACCTGAGCCGAAGGCAGAGGCTTAACCCACTGAGCCACCCAGGCGCCCCGGGCCTGCAATTTCTAACTGTGTTAGGGAACTTCATGGGAAAATTAATCTCATTAGAAGCTTGCTGTGTTGGTTGCATAGACAGGGTGACTGCTACCAGGAAGAATCCATATTCTCTTCTACAGACAGTTGCTAGGAAAACAAATGGACCCTGACCCATAATCAGGTTTTGTCTTAGACAGTTCTGAATTCTAATTTCAGCTCTCCTGTTTGCTAACTGTGTAACCTCAGCCAAGTTATTAGACCCATCTACACTTCAATTTCTTCATTTGGAAAAATGGGGGTGATGGTACATACCTTGTTAGGTGTCTTGCATAGAAGCTCAGTAGACAGAACACTTCTATCCCCTTGTGACTTCTAATGCAGAAATTCAAGGAAGAGACTTTTTCAACATATTTCTTAAGAATTTAAAAATTTCTCAGGCAATAAAGAGCTGTTAAGCATTCACCTCAGTCCAGGAATCTTTCTAGGACTTCAGCTAGAACATACACCAAAGAGCCTAATCTCTGTCTCAGAAAATTTCTACAATGTATCATCAAACAGATATGCATGCAGAGAAGCAAGATGTGGTCATTATGAATGAACAGAGATCCATCTAGAATCTATGCCTTTTAACAACTCTAGTCTCAGTGGAAATCAATGATTTGGGTTAGATCCTTTTAAAAGCAGTTTTATTAAGGTAAAATTGACATACAAGAAATGGCATGCATTTAAAGTATACAATTTGATCAGTTTTGACATGTATATACACAATGAAACCATTGCCACAATCAAGATAATGAACAACTCCAAAATATTCCTGTGGCCCATTTTAAATCTGTCCTTCCCACAACTCCCAGTCCCTGCCCTAAAGCGTCAGGCAAACTCTGACCTATATTCTATCATTCATTTAGATTCATTCACATTTTCTAGAATTTTATACAACTGGAATCATATAGCATGTACTATTTTTTTGTAATTCAACTATGTTGTTATAAGTTCAGTACTTCCTTCTTTTTATTGCTGAGCAGTGTTCCATTGATTGGATATCCCACAATTTATTCATTGACCTATTGATGGACATTTTGGTTCTTTCCAGCCTATTAAAATAAAGCTAGTATAAATATTCATGTACACATCTTTATATGTACATATGCTTTCATTTCTTCTGGATAAATGCCTGGGAGTGGAATGGCTGGTACACTTGTTTAAGACTGTCAAACTTTTCCCAAAGTGGCTATAATATTTTATACTACGTGCCAGCAATGTAGGAAAACCCCGGTTGTCTTATATCCACACAAACACTTGGTATGGTCAGTCCTTTTAATTTTAGCCATTTGAATATATGTGTAGTAGTAGCTCACTGTGGTTTTAATTTGAATTTCTTAATGCCTCATGATGTTGAGCATTTTTTATGTGATAATTTGCTATCTGTACATATTCTCTGGTAAATTGTTCAAATATTTTTCACATTTTAAAATTGCATTGTTTTCATATGGTTGAATTTTGAGTTTTTTATATACTCTGGATACAAGTGTCTAAACAAATATATAATTGGAAACTACTTTCTCTCAGTCTGGTTTGTCTTTAATTCCCATGGTGACTTTCAAAGAGCACAAATTAATTTTGATGGAATTGAAATTATCAATGGTTTCTTTTATGGATCAAGTTTTTGGTGTTGTAACTAAACTCTTTACCTAACCCAAATCGTGAAGATTTTTTCTTAAATTTACTTCTAGAAGTTCTATAATTTTAGGTTTTAAAATTAGAGTGATGATTCCTTTTACATTTTGTATATGGTGTGAAGTACAGATCGAAGTTGTTTTGGTCTTCTTCTTGTTATTGCTGTTGTATTCTTTTGTTGTTGCTTTTTTGCAGAAGGATATACAATTGTCCCAGCACCATTATGGAAGATTATCCTTTCTCCACTATATAGTCTCTCCTCCAAGATTCTGCTTTGTTTGCAAAACACTGAATTTCTATATATCTTATCACCCTGAATATATACTTATTATTTTGGCTCAAAGTAGTAGATTATCTTTTAAAGAGATTTAAATCTTTAAAAGTCTTTACGTTTAGTTAAAATGTAGTTAACATTGTTAGCACTCTTTATTCCTTTGTGTAGGTCCATATTTCTAGCTGGTATCACTTCCTCTATGCTTGAAGAACTTCTTTTTACTTTTCCTTCTAGCTCAGGTCTGCCAGTGATGAATTTATTCAGCTTCTGTACATGTGAAAAAGTATTTCTCCTTCAATTTTGAAAGATATTTTCACCAGACAAAGAATTCTAGTATGACAATTCTTTTTCCTTTCCAATACTTAACAATATTACTCCACTGCCTCCCATCTACCATTGTTCCTGATGAGAAATCTACCACTTCTCATCTTTGTATCTTTGTTCCTCCATGAAATTCACCTTTGTTATGTAGCTACTTTTAAGATTTTCTCTTTATCACTGTTTTTAGTGATTTGATTATCATGTGTCATGATGTAATTTTCTTCATGTTTCTTGTGATTGATGCTCATTTACCTTCTCGGATCTACAGTTATACAGTTTTTGTCAAATTTGAAATGTCTTTTTCTGATATTCAAATTCTTTTTAACTCAGACATTATAATTTTCATCTCTTGAAGTTGGGTTAGATCTTTAAGAAAAACTAGTTTATTTATTTATTTGAGAGATAGAGAGAGCATAGAGAGAGGAGCAGAGTGGGAGAGAGAAGGACAAGCAGACTCCATGCTGAGTGTGGAGCCCAACAAAGGGCTCAATTCCACGACCCTGAGATCATGACTTCAGCTAAAACCAAGCGTAGGTCACTTAACTGACTGAGCCACCCAGGGACCCTCGGCATGTTCAATCTTTCCTGTTGCTTCTTAAACATAATGAATATGTTTTACTTACTTTAATTCTAATTGCTAGTGCCATTATCTATGTCATTTGGGTCATTTTCCATTGATTGATTTTTCTCACTACAGACAGTATTTTCCTGTTTGTTTGAATGCCTGGTTATCATTAATGGATGCCAAAAAGTGTGAATTTTACCTTGCTGGGTGCCGGATATTTTGTAATAATATATTTATGCTCATATTCTTTGTTATGAAATGAGGTTAGGTTACTTGGTAAAAGTATCCTTGAACTTGGGGTAAGATGGTGAAATAGGAGGACCTAAGTTCATCTCATCCCACATATACAACTAAAAAATACTCACATCAGTATAAGCAACCCAGAAAACCAGCTAAAGACTGACAGAACAAACTGCACAACTAAATGTAAAGAAGCCACATTGAAGAGGGTAGGAAGGGCAGAGGTGTGGTGGGGAGCTAAAGGGACCAGGCCATCTGTGGGGTACCTGTGAGGAGGGGGTACTAGGAGCCTTGGGCAAGGAATGGGGGAGAAATGGACCCTCATGTCAATGAGCCCATGCAAGGAAGATGAATCCCCATAACATTAGGCTTTGAAAATTAGAGAGGCTGAATTCTGTGAGTTCTTAAAACCAGTGGGACCTAAAGGTGAAAATTAAAAAAGAATCAGCAGGCTAGGCATTGGGAGAGCTGGGAAGGTAAGAGGAAGCTGAGTCCCTGTCCTTAAAGAAACAGCATGACAAACAGCACACAGAGATACAGAGTAGAAGTAACAGTTTGAAAAACACTGGTGGCATACAAGAAGGAAAATTATTTAATAATCTCAGAGTGTGTCCCAGAGGGGCAGTGTTCGCTGAGAGAATTCTCTAGGAAAAAAGGAGCTGGCAGGTGCCATCTTCCTCCTCTGCCCCCACCCCAGCATAAATATACAGCCAACTGTAGGAATTGGCATGGCACCAACATTCACTACCTAACTTGCTTCCACCAAGCCCTGTGTCCACCCTCCTACCCCCATAGCTTCCACACTCTGTAGATCGGCCATTTCCAGTCATGCTTGCCTCAGCCCCAGACCTGTGGGTTCCTTCCCCCAAGAAGACTGGCATACCTTATTAAAACTGTGCACCCAGCCCATGCATGCTTTGCAGATCTGCCCTGGCCAGTACTGGTTCTGGTGGGGTGGCAACAGCAGGACTCATTTCACAAGCAGGCCAGCACACACAATGTTCAAACTGTGCCCCACCCCAGTTACCCAGTCTCAGCAATGGCAGGAGTGGTACATTCCCCCTTGCCAGCATGCAAACCTTGTGGGCACCACTCAACCCACTCCCCCTCAATCTGCTTTTGGTCAGAGCCCATTTAAACTGGGGTACAGGCCTAGCAGTGTGCAAGCAGCCCCGAAAGGGTCCAGCACCACTCCAAAGAGGCTCTGGCCCTGGGGTGAGAGGAAGATAATCACACACAGCAGTCAGGTACTACAGACAGTTGGTGTGATTGCAGGGACCACCCAATAACAAAAACTTCTCAGGAGAGAACACAGGGAAAGCAACCTGAAGTTTGGTTTTCATCTCTGGCAAATGCCAGAGATTCAAACTCTGATTCAACTCAAGCCCAAGGCAGCCCCAGACTGGTCCACTAATACCACAGGGATCAAACACTGCCCACAACAGGCAAAGAGAGCCACTGAAAAATATTTGGACTGAAGGAAAAAGCAGCCAAGACACAACAGCATGTAAAAACACACCTAAAAAATACCCCTGAAGTGCCAGATTCCGGTGAACAGGAGATAGTACACTTCAAGTCACTACAGGACCTCTTCCTAAGGCCATTACTTTCAAGAGTAGGAGACGTAACTGAATTTCCTAACACAGAGCAATGAACCAGAGAGTTAGACAAAATAATGCGACAGAGGAATATGTTCCAAATGGAAAACCAGACAAAACTACAGCAAATGATCATAAAGATACTCACTGGCCTTGAAAAAAGAGTGGAGGATATCAGTGAGACCCTAAACACAGACATAAAAAGAAATCAGAGATAAATAACATAATAAATGAAATTAAAAATACACAAGATGAAATAAATAGCAGGTAGACAAAGCAGAAGAATGAATTAGTGACCTGGAGCAGAAGAATGAATTGATGGAAGCAATCAAGCTGAGCAGGTGAGAGAAAAAAATTGTACAAATGGTAACAGACTTAGGGAACTCAGCACTCCCATCAAGCATAATAGCATTCATATTATAGGGATCCCACATGAAGGAGAGAAAAGAGGATAGAAATTTTCTTTGAAGAAATCACAGTGGAAATATTCCCATATCTGGGGAAGGAAACATAAATGTAGATCTAGGAGGCACAGAGATCCCCCAACAAAATCAACCCAAGGAGGTCCACATCAAGATACATGGTAATTAAAATGGCAAAAAGCAGTGATAAAGAGAGCATTTTAAAAACAGCAAAAGAAAAGAAGACAGTTACAAGAGAAACCCCCATAAGGCTCTCAGCAGATTTTTCAGCAGCAAATGTGCAGGCCAGAAGAAAGTGGTATGACATATTTGAAATGCTGAAGGGAAAAAATCTGCAACCAGGGAAACTATCCAGCAAGGCTATCATTCAGAAGAAGGAGAGATAAAGAGTTTCCAGACAAACAAAAGCTAAAGGAGTTCATGGCCATTAAACTAGCCCTACAAGAAATGTTGAAGGCAATTCTTTGAGTGGAAAGGAAAGACCATAAGTAAGAATAAGAAAAGTAAGAAGCACAAAAGCAGTAAAAATAAGTGTATCTACAAAATTAATCAAGGGACACACAAAAGGATGTAAAAAATGATACCATATATCTAAAATGTGGTGGGGAGAGGAGTAAACTAAGGGTTCAAACTTAAGTGACCATCAGCTAAATTTAGACTGCTATATCCAAAAGATGTTATATACAAACCTAATGGCAACTACAAATCAAAAGCCAATAATAGATATGCAAAAAATAAAAAGAAAGAAATCTGGTATATCACTAAAGAAAGCCAAGGCTTTCTGTAAAATCTTTCACTAATCTTTCTCTTTCTACAGCTTCCACCCTGATCTAAACGCAATACCTCATGGTGTGTGGTGATAAAGCCAGGATGAGTACCTAGATCTTCTGTAGAGACCTAATTCAGTGTTGCTTAATAAGTGCTTCTGGGTTGTTTCTAGCTGTATATATAGAATAAACGAATTGGTAGTTCCTTGTAATAGCGGATCATTTAACTACATAATCCTATTACTGATTCCAGATCTACATGCCTAATATTTCACTCCTCTTCCATGTACAAAGCCTAAGGGCACTATTTTCCAGATTTTTCCATTCTCAGAATAAAGTAAACATAATGCTGAAAACTAACAGATGTCTGCAAGTCCCTCCTATGAAAACACATTCAATTTCATAATTCTTATGCTAGACTTACAGCTTTGACTTACTTGTCATCCCTTTAAACTTTATAAAAGACAATACATTTATCAGCTATTCTCCATATCAGTAGTCACTAAAGGCAGATCCTTTTGAAAAGTAAAGTGAAGGCAAGTAAAGCAAAATTTCCTTCAAATGATCCAGGGGATTTAGAATATAAATATAAATATTTAATCAAGGAACCCCAGGACATTACACTGAAATTCGGACTTCCGTGTGATTTGGGTCAAGCATAAACTTTCAGTCCCTCTTTTTCATACCAAGAGATGATAAACTATCAGCAAGGGAAACTGTTATCTAGATCATTTGAAGAAGGCAAGAGTTCTTAGCCAAATTTAAAGTGGGAAGGAAATGCTAAGAAATCAATTAATATGCTAAAAATGAAACTCAGGTGTTTTTAAAGACCTTGTTGAGCTACTAAACTTAAAATAGAAGGTTGACTACCAAGGACTCTTTGTCAGAGTTGCTTTGCCTTGGCATTATTGACATGAGGGGCTGGGTAATTCTTTGCAGTGAGAGGCTGTCCTAGGCATTGCAGGATGTGTAACATGTCCCCAGATTTTATCCACTGTTGCCAGCAGCATCCACTCAGTTGTGACAACCAGAAATGACTCTAAACACTGCCAAATATCCCAAACTGCTCCCACATGAGACCCACTGCTATATATAATGAGCAACATCTTTTGATATTATCACTTATAAAACCTACTTTCTCAACGCTGCTAAATGAAGCAACACATGAAGTGAAAACTCTAGGATGTGAAAATCAATACTTATTAAAGAGAATCACAGGTCTTTGGTATTCATATTTTCTTTTATATGCACTAATTTCAGTGGTTACCGGTACGGTTTCTCCCTTCTTTCCTTCCCTCCTTCTTTCTTCCTTCCTTCCTTTCCTTTGAAGATTTGCATTAGAGAACACAAGACATTTTTTAAAAGTTTTTTCAGTAAAACAGCATTTTAAGTTACACATTGAAAGTCTACAAGGAAGGGAAGAAGATATTACAATCTTTAAATGAATAAGCAGAAATTGAAATCAACATGTATACAATTGCAAAAAGATAAAGTTCTCATTTGTAAGAAGAAAGCAAGAAAAAAAAGTCTGTTTTCCTACTTATTTAATAGTTTGGTCAGGAAAAGAAGAAGCATTAAAGTTGTCATCATAATGTGCTTACTGTTGATTACAGCATCTTTTCATACCTCTCAGAAAATCTTGTATCTCTCAAAAGTTAGTATGGTCCCACCATACCAATTAGGAACTGCAGTTAGTTTAACAGAGAACAAAAATAATTAGTGACTTAAACAAAATGGGATTATATTTCCTTTTCACTTAAAATAAGTGAAAGCTACTAATGTAGACTCCATGGTCCCCAGAGACTCAAATTTCTTCCTTACACTCAACTCTCCTTAGCATATGGCTAAATAGGGTCTCCATGGGGAAAACATCACAGGTCCCTGAGGTCCTCCAAAAGGTGGATGAGCCTGCCTCCCTTGTAGCAATAAACAGCCCTTCTTTTCATCACCCTTCTATCATCATCCACATGATGCTTCCTAGCATCCCTGGCCTTTACATGCAAGGGAAGGGGAGAGGAGGGGAGGGGTTAGGAAGGGAGGGGAGAGGAGGGGAGAGGGAAGGAGAGAGAAGGAGAGGAAAGGAGAGAGAAGGGAAGGAAAGGGAGGGGAAGAGAGTGGAAGGGAATGGAAAGGAGGGGAAAGGAGGGAAGGGAAGGAAAGGGAGGGAGGGAGGGGGAAGGGAGGAAGGAAGAGAAGGGAAGGGAGGAAAGGAAGGTGGGAAGAAGGGACTGAAGGAGGAAGACAGAGATATATATTATTTACCTCTTCTCTTTTCTTCCTATGGAAGGTGAAAACAACTCTGAGGAAGAAATATTGGGGTGGAGGAACTATGACAAATGATCCACTATGAAGCTAGTCAATCCAGATTTAATAGAACTTCAAAGGCCCATTTCAACCTCTGCCTAACAAGAATGTAAGCCATATCAGTTAAGAAAAACTAACTGGTCCTTTTCATTTCTCATGTCTGAATATTACACATAAAATATCCAGTTCTCCCAGTTAGTTATAATTACAAACATATATGCTTATTAAATTAAACATACCTTGACTATAAATGCAATTATTATTTGAATCAGGTGATCAACAAAATAGCTAATGATCCTAGAGCCTTTACTATATGCCATTATATTTTACTTATATTATTCATCCAATTCCCCAAGGACATGAAGTATTATTACCGAAACCATTTCTCAGAAGATAAGACAGATACCCAGAGAGAGGTTGAGTACTGACCCAACCCAGTGTTGGATATGGAACTAACTAACTCCAAAGCCCATGCCTTAGTCACTACAATCCCAATTTGTAAATAATATATCATTTAACTATATTTTAAAAATGAAGTAGGATGTAGTGAACTATGATATTAAGTGGCTCTCTTCTAAAAGGAAAAGGATAGGATGTTCCCTATCGTTTTTACAATATTATTTCTATTTTTTAATGCAATGCATTTCATGAGAGATACAATGATATTGCTATATAACAGAGGTGCCTATTCACTTTGTACCTAAAAGGAAGATTTTCATTTTCAATAATGAGAAAACATTATTTCCATAATCATAAATAAATTATTTTGAAAAGATGTAGTGATTTCTTCCTGAGAGGTAAAAAGTCACCTTAGTGTAGATTTTGCTACTATAAAAGGGAAATTCTATTTATGACTGGCAAGAGGAAACATTTTAAATTATTATATCTTTTCTTAGAATGCCTGTGACTCCACATCCATTTATGCTATTAACTCCCAAGTTCAACCAAATAATGAGTCTTGAAATGTTCAAATTATCATAAAAATATATAAAACTTCCAGAATATTAAAATTTATATGTCACCCTTTTCTGTCCAAATCTTAAAGTTTCATAGCAATGAGACAATCAAAGTACTCCACTACAGAACATTAAGCATATACATGAGATTTGTAAGATGTTTACATCTGAACCGTACTGAGCACCCATGTGCACATATTTTCACAAAGCTAGATCTTCAGGACAAACATTGTTCATGGACATTGTTTATTAGCAGAAGTAGCAATCAACATATTAATCTTTGTAATCTTAGATCTAATTAAAGAAATGTACATAAATTTATAAAAGTACATAAAACAAATGCACAGTTTATTAAAGTGTTCACATTAATATTAGTATATTATATATAATATTAAAATATTTCCCATAAAGTGAACACTCATATAACCACCACTCATGTCAAGATATACATCACAGCCATCATCCTCAAAAGCCCTCCATGGGTCCCTTCTGGGGACCCTCTTTCTTTGTAGCCATAAACATTCCTGATTTTTGTGACAATAATTTCCTTGGTGCATAGGCACACCTAGAAAAGACATTGTTTAATTTTGCCCATTTTTGAAATTTACATAAATGTAATTATACTGCTCTTTTAATCTGTCACTTAATTTTTCACTTAATCTTTCACATGAGATCTTCTATTTTCTTCATTTTCATTGTTTCATAATGTCCATTGTGATACACACACACACACACACACACACACACACACA
>RCUC01091387.1:0-10893 GCA_003697995.1 Taxidea taxus jeffersonii | reverse complement strand
GCCGCTAAGGAATCTTCCCTCTGGCTCCCTGTGATTCCCATCATTAGCGTGACCCCCCTGGGCGTGAGATCCAGGAGTCAGGGAGCCCAGGGTGTGACAGTGTGTCCCATTCCAGAAGATGCCCAGAATAGCTACAAGAGGTAGGGCCCCGAGGACAGAAAGAATGGGGGAAAAACTAGGAATCCGAAGCAACAGAATCTACAAAGACAGAGTATGTGAAATAATAGGTAGAATCCAAGGGAGAGGAGAAGGTGGGTTTGGGGCTGGGCAAGGCTAGGACGCTGGAGAGACAGGGAAAGGGGGGGAGGGTCAGACCACCCCCTGCAGGTGGCACTGGAGGTATCTCAGCCCCAGCAACCAGACCCTGGGCTCCTGGGCTTCCAAGAGTAAAACTGTTCCGCAGCAACAGAGTGTCCTTAACCCAGGAAGGGCTGAATTAATCAGGGAGATAGGAAGGAAGTCAAGTGCAGATAAACTCAGGCACGTACACATTGGTATTGGATACATTTGTATGTTTAGGAGGCTTAGATACATTACAGTCCCTAACAGATGAGCCTGGCAATTCCCATTTAGGATGGGTTACTGAGTAATGGACTCTAGGCTTACGATTTCCAGCAGAACGCTCAGAGAGGACCTGGAGGAGTCTGGGACAGTTTCGAAATGTTTATGGGCGCCTCGCTGGCTCAGTCAGGAGAGCATGTCACTCTTGATCTCAGGGTTCCAAGAGTACCGAGTTCAAGCCCCACTTTGGGTACACAGCGTACTCAAAAACAGAAATAACCCAAATACAAAAAACTCCATGTATGGGGCACCTGGCTGCTCAGTCGGTGGAGTGTGTGACTC
The DNA here is from genome assembly GCA_003697995.1 of Taxidea taxus jeffersonii. Classification (NCBI taxonomy): domain Eukaryota; kingdom Metazoa; phylum Chordata; class Mammalia; order Carnivora; family Mustelidae; genus Taxidea; species Taxidea taxus. Next base: position 10,050 of record RCUC01091387.1, on the reverse strand, counting down.
TTGATCTCAGGGTTGTGAGTTTGAGCCCCACGTTGGGCGAGGAGCCTACTTAAAACAGAATGTTCAAGAGAATTTAATATTCGCCCTCTTCATAGGCTTAATCTGTTAAATTTTAAGAACTGTTTAGGAACTTGGGGAAAGTCCTGCTTTTTAGGAAGGCTGTTCATAAACTTAAGAAAGCTGGATGTGTTAAATCAGTAACATCACTAAGATATACTTACATAAATTTACTTACTGAAGTTCTAAGCCCCCCACCCTTAAATGCAATGGTTTAAATCTACTAGATTTATCAGCAGAATAATGGTGTTTGTTTTTTATTTTTTTTTAAGATTTTATTTATTTGACAGACAGAGATCACAAGTAGGCAGAGAGCCAAGCAGAGAGAAAGGGGGAAGCAGGCTCTCTGCTGAACAGAGAGCCCCATGCAGGGCTCGATCCCAGGACCCTGGGACCATGACCTGAGCCAAAGACAGAGCTTTAACCCACTGAGCCACCCAGGTGCCCCTGTTTGTTTGTTTTTTTAAAGATTTTATTTATTTATTTGAGACAGCACAAAAGAGAGCAAGCATGAGCAGGGGAAGTGGGAGAGGGGGAAGCAGACTCCTCACAGAGCAGAGAGCCCGATGTGAGGCTCAATCCCAGGACCCTGGGATCATGACCTGAGCCGAAGGCAGCCGCTTAACCGACTGAGCCACCCAGGTGCCCCAGAATAATGGTATTTGTAAGTTAAACATAAAATCGTAGTGAAAAGACAGGCTTTAAGATTACCACTTCAATATATCAAGTAATAGGGGCGCCTGGGTGGCTCAGTGGGTTAAAGCCTCTGCCTTCTGCCCTGGTCAGGATCCCAGAGTCCTGGGATCGAGCCCCACATCGGGCTCTCTGCTCAGCAGGGAGCCTGCTTCCCCCACCCCTCTCTCTCTGCCTGCCTCTCTGCCTACTTGTGATCTCTTCCAAATAAATAAAATCTTTAAAAAATATATATATGTATATATATAGTAGTAATTGAGAAACCCAAGCACCCACAAGTAGTCCGTGTGTGTTTGTATATATGCATATGTATGTAGATGTACATGCATGTAGAATGTGTGTATACATTTATAGATGTATGTGTGCCTGTGTGTGCATATATGTGTGTATATGTGGTGTGTACATGGTGTGTGTGTGTGTGTGTGCATCAGCATGCACCCTCCTTGCCCAATGTGCCCACTTGGCTGAGGGGCGAGGGGCCAGGAGTGGGGTTCTCTGGTCTCTCCAGGGGTGGCTGGTGACTTTCCTGTTCCTCCTGGGCGGGCTGCTTGGCCCCTGCAGGGTTTTGAAGTCCCCCATCCTGGCCTGCTAGCCCTCCTCGACCTTGACCCGTGCCCACTTCCACCGGGGTGCATGGGCTGGGCGGTCCCTTCGCCTGGCGAGGGGCTTCGGGGTTGTGTGTTGTTTGTACTTGAACTTCGAAGTCTTTCAAAATGACACTCTTTGCATGAAACAGGGCCCTGGAAACAGATGCCTGGCTGTGGCCAAGTGTAATTTAATTAAAATCCAAGGAGCAGCAGTAGCAACACATAAATATCAAAAGGATACTTTTTCTGGGGGCTCCTGGGTGGCTCAGTGGGTTAAGCATCTGACTCCTGGTTTCAGCTCAGGTCAGGATCTTGGGGTCGTGAGATCAAACTCAGTGCTCAGCGGGGAGTCAGCTTCCCTCTCTCTCCATCCCTCTGGCTGTCCCCCAGCTCACACACTCTCTCTCTAAATAAATAAGATCTCCCCCCACACACAAAAAAGATAATTTTTCTTTAGAAAAATATATTCAGCTGGTCACATTGCCACCTAGATTCTTCTCAGGGTGGAAAAGGAGACACCCCAGATCCCTGTCCTGGGTTAGACCCTAGGTCACTGTGGTTCCAGGCAAGTGATCTGCCCTCCCACCCCCCGCCCCCAGGTAGCAAGCTCACCTACAAATGAGGATCGCACCAGCTCTTTCTTCCTGAAGAGTGAGCAGAAAACAGGAGAGAGCGGAAGGGGGCCTTGGCCCCCAGAGGTTTGGAACGCCAGAATTCAACAAATAACCATTTCCTTTCTCCTGTCCGAGGACGCGTGTGCTACTGTGCTTTATGACTCTCTGAAAGGGGGGCGGTATTGGCAGTAATTCCCAAACTTAGTTTCCGAGCCCCTCCCCACTTCCCCACATCTTGTGGGGCTGGGATTCTGCAGGAAGCCTGGGGCCAGAGGGTCCCCGAGGGCCCCTGGCTTTTCTACATTCCAGAATTCTCAGCACTTTCTCATCAGCCCCAGCAGCCTCCTGATCTCTCTGCTTGGGAAATAGTCTTTGTGAGTTGTTTATGCTTTCTGGGGAATGCGTTTGTCCCTCTCCGTGGTAAATTTTGTCTGATTTAGATGAAAGTTCTGGTCCATTGTCAAAGGAACTGTAGGTAATGACAAAGAGGTGGATGGAGGAATGACTCAGACCCTCCCTCTGGCTCCTACCATCCTGCTTTCCAAGTAGGACATACTTCACAGAAACAGCCCGTTTCTCGGAGTGAGAAGCTGAGGACTGGAGGGTTGTCTCATATAGTGAGCGAGTAGCAGGGACAGGAGAGCCCTAGAGTCCGTCAAGGTTTCTAATACCTTCTCTTTAGCCACCAACCCGTAGAGGACAAGGGTATTGGTCAGGATTCTCCAGAGAAACAGAACCAGTAAGGGGTGTGTGTGTACGTGTGAGAGAGAGATAAGGAATTGCTTCATGTGATCGTGGGATCTGGCAAATCTGAAGTCTGTAGGGTAGGGTGGCCCACTGAGGACCCAGGAAACAGCTGATGTCACTGTCTTGAGTCTGAAGGCGATGTGGAGGCAGAATTCCTTCCCCTCCTTGTCGGTCAAGGGCTTCAACTGATTGGACAAGGCCCACCCACATCGGGAGGGCCACCTGTCTTACTCAAAGTCTACTGATTTCAATGTTAATCTCATCTAAAAATCTGTTAGCGGTGACATCTAGCCTGGTGTTTGACCAACACTGGGTACCATGGCCTGGCCAAGCTGACAGAAAAGCAACCATCACAACCAACTGTTGGTCTTTACCACTTTAAATCTCTAGGTCAGAGCCAAGGCCCAGGCAAAGCCTCCAAGAATCTGGGTGAGCAGAGATGAGTCACGCTTGAGAAGGGATCCAGCCTAAATCCGGCTCATTCCCAACTCTGAGCAGGAAGTGGTGTAGAGAGAGGAGGAGGAGGAGATCCCCCAGGGCCCAGGGCCCAGTGTGAGGCCTCGTCTGCACCTCCACGATCAGCCAGTTCCCCCAAGAACCTTCTATGCAGAGTCAGTGACTTTGATGACCTGTCACTAAGGAGCCTCATGTCATTCTCCCAGCAGAGGGGAGGGCAGAGGCTGGCCTGCGAAGGGAGTCACAGCTGTGCTCTCTGAGGGCCCCCCAGAAGAGGCCCCAGCCTGGTAGAATCTTCCCCATCCTCAGGCCCTGCTCCTCAAGGCCTCGTTCTCCCCGTGGATGCAAGGAACAGGGCCACAACCAGCAGCAGCAAGAAGGAATCCGAGGGACTCAGAGGCTGCAGAAGGGGGGGCCTTGGCCTGGTCTCTGGGAGGTCACTGAGTCTGTCCACAGCTTCCTGGGACCATGAGAGAGAGGGGTGGGGGTAGGGGTGGGAGGGCCGGAGCCGCAGGACCCTTGAAGGCTCAGAGCTCTCTGGCAAGGAGGGACTCAGGCCTCTCTTTCCATCCCGGCATTCGACCCACAGGATTTCCCTTGGTGGCCCTCTTCCCTCCAGAGCGTGGCCCATGCAGGACTCCTGGGAGCGTTGTGTCCAACCCACTGCCCTTGCTCCTCTGGGCTTCCCGGCCGGCCTCTTGTTTTTTATTTTATTTCACTTTTTAAAAGATTTTATTTATTTGAGAGAGAAAGAGCAGGATCAGGGAGGAGAGGGAGAAGCAGACTCCCCGCTGAGCAGGGAGCTCGTGCAGAATCAATCCCAGGACCCTGGGATCACGACCTGAACTGAAGGCAGATGCTTAACTGACTGAGCCACCCAGGCAACCTCCTCCCCCAACCCCGCCCCCTTCCACCAGCCCTTGCTAGTTTCTAGAACAGTTTCTCATTTCCATCCCAACACCCCTCCCCTTTTTGGGCATGGCCCTCTCTTCCTCCCCTCCAGAGTGCCTGTTTCTGGGTCCTTGCTCATGCACCAGGCTCTCTTTGAGATGCGTCACATACCAAAAAGATGTTTGTTCTTCTCACTCAGTGTGATGGATTCTCTACCAGCAGGTGAATTCTGGAGAGATGGGAGTTCTTGGAACTGGGAGCTTGGAACCTTTTTTTTTTTTTAAGATTTTATTTATTTATTTGTCAGAAAAGCATGAGCAGGGGGAGGGGCAGAGGGAAGCAGGGACCCTGATAACGGTGATCCCAGGATCTCAGGACCTCAGGACAGTGACCTGAACCCAAGGCAGATGCTTAACCGACTGAGCCACCCAGGTGTCCCGTAACCACTTTTGTGTACAGTTTCTATATCTAAGAACTGTAGCCCTCCACACTCCTGAGGCTCTCTGGGCCACCAGTAGTCTGGAAAACCCCACGGCAAGGATCTTGCCTCAAAGTGTTTCCATCACAAAACTCCACAACTCCAGAAGGAAGTGGAAAATACAAGTCTGCAGCTGAGAATAATAAAAAGTTCCGAACACTGGCACATCCTAGGAAAACTACATCGGATGGAATTATTTCATGGGGAGATGTAGAGGGCATTTACAGGGGATGGGAAGCATCCAGACTTTATTTCCCCTAGAACTAGTGGAGGCAGGAATGGAAACAGTCTGGAAAACTGGAGGGGAATTCCTGGATTCTGGGGACACAGGAGGGGCTGCAGCCCATGGTAGCCCAACCAGGAAGGACACCATAGTTCTCCTGCTTCTCCGTTGGTGCTCCTGACTGGGTCTGGCTCCAGACCCACTCAGGATGCTTTTGATTCTGTCTGACGCCCTTTGAGAGGCAGGAGTGCGGAGCCAGAACCTTATAGAAGATGCCCAACTGCTCTAACTCTCCAATTTAGGAAGAAGAGGCCGAGCATCTGGCTCAGAGTCAGAAATCATGTGGTGGCTGACACATTACCACTCCTTGCCTTAGGTGACTTGGGAAGGCCGTTTTTAGGAGATGAGTGGGCAAGGGCTGAGGCTCCTGACTGGCCTCAGCTGATAAAGACTGAAATTTTGTGCCCTTTTGCCAAGCTGCCAAGTACAGCCGTGCAGGGTGTGTACTGCACAAAGGTGTCCGTGTGGAACTGAACTCGCCAAGATCTGACTCTGGCTCTGCCGACCAGGGGGTGTCCTCTATCTCTTACAAAGGAACCGTATGGGCAAGGAGATGCCTTACATCTCACTGAAAGAAGCCAAGATGATGAGGCATCCTTGGGTTGCCTGGATTTACTGAATGGCCTCCACACCAACAAAGTCCTTGGTTTCCCAAGGCTGCCAGGGAACAGAAGAACCACAGGAACCCCCTTCTCTCTGTCCAGTTCCTCTGGGGAGGAACCAAGGGGCAGATCCACGTCCTTTGGTTCTCTAAGGACATTCAAACCCCAGCCCTTCCTGTTCTCTGGCGGCCGGGACCCAGGATCACAGCCAGGAGTGAGCCAATGGGACCACAATAGGCGAGATGGTCAAGGTGGCCCATCAAAAGGCCAGGGTGAAGCGCCGGGTGCCGGGTGCCGGGTGGGCCTAGAGCACCTCCCAGCTTCTTCCTCTGGAGCTTCTGCTTTCTCTTACTCTCACCTACGCAGGGAGAAAGTGACAGTCCCACAGGAAGGCCATCAGGAGCCCTAAGTAAGAGATTATAAACCAATCTCAGCAAACACACCAGAGTCACACTGAGTTTACTCTAGGGTACTGGAGTTTGAATCTTCAACACCTGGGTCCCGGCAGGTGCAAAGGAGGACAGCTCCCAGGGTGGCAGGCCTGAGCGGGGTCTGAGGGTGGGGAGGGGAGCAGAGTTAGGTGGTTGGTGGATGGTGACACCGTCAGGAAGGACAGGACCGGGCTGGGCAGGGCAAGGCAGTCTGGCGTTCTGCAGAGGGATGTGGGCCCTGGTCCCGTGCCTGAGCTATGGGTGCAGGCCTCCAGGACAGTGGGGTGGACAGTACCAGTCTGACCACTGGCCAGGAGTGAAAATCAGAAAGACACGTTCTTTCTCCGGGGCCACCTAGCTGACCACAGACCACCCTCCCTATGGTCGGCACGGCGGAGGAGGGGGTGGTCCTGCCAGGCGTGCTGGGCCCCGCTGGCTGCGGTATGGTGTGTGCTGGGCCAGACATCCAGGGTGACGTCCAGGGTGAGGTCCTCCCTGTCTAAGAGATTTTCTGGGTCTCTGTCGGTCCCCAGTGCCATGGGAGGGAATCCTGCCACTCCTGCTTCTCTGCGGGGCCTGAGTTGGAAGCGCCAGGAGGTGGTGACAGCATGGATGGAACTAGGAGCAGCAGGGCAATGGAGGAAGGGGTAGGGGGTTGCTCACAGACCGCTGTTTTCCCAGGCTCTGTGCCCTGGCTCCTTGCAGGTGGATGGTACGCCTTCGTGGGGAGGGCCTCCTGCCTCCCCTGGGGGTCCTACCCCTTGCCTGGCGGCCCTCAGTGGGACAACAGTGTCCTGAAAGCCTCCCTGGACGGCCCTCCCTGGAGAGGTCCAGAGAGACCCTGAGCTTCCTGGCGTGCTCTTGGGGAACCTAGGCTGACGGCATGGGGGGGCCAGACCTGAGCACCAGGGCTGCTGGCAGGGTTCGCTCAGGGCAGGTGCAGCGAAGCCCCAGCTGGGAAATGGACAGACGGGGAGGGTGGGCTCTCTGCCGCCTCTAGGCTCGGTGCGGGCGTCCACTTAGGAGCCCTGTGGGAGACAAGGGCTTTTTGCACAGCAGCCATCGCATGCTGTGTGCCTGCCCCTCTGGGTGCCCCCACTGCCATCCCCTGCAGCCACTCCTTGGCTCTCTGCCCAGCCCAGCCTCCCTCCATCTGTGGCCAGAGTCAACGGCAGAGTGAGCCTCTGATCAGCTACGGCCGGCTCTGCTCTCACTTGCCACCATCCACGGGACCAATGTTCCCCTGATCCCTCTAAAAAACGAGCACCGTGGCCAACCCGACTTTTCCCACTTCATCCGGGGGCCATGCACCCCGTCCATGCTCAGGAGGAGGGTCTGCTGGGTGAGACCAACTACTGCATCCAGGTTGCAGAAGATGCTGGGCGGGGATCCTGCCCTGAGGACAAGGTCCCCGGCTCTGCCTGGGCTGGGAGTCTGGGTTTCTGGGGGCAGCAGAGAGGCACCAAGGAAGGGGCCTACAGGAGGGAGGGAGGAGAGGCCAATGTGAGCCTCCTGGGGCAGAGGAGGTGGTAGGGGAGGGGAAGCCTGAATGAATCCCACAGGCAGCAGGTCCCAGCAGGGCGTGGCCAGGCCTGGGGACGGGCCTGGTTCTCCCTTCTGACACCCTGGGCTCACAGCACAACACAGGACAACGCCCAGGTCAACACTGGTCTTCGTTCACACACTGCTGCCTGGCTACGCGAAGGTCTGCAGGTCCCCCCTTCTGGCCTCTGCCCCCCATGCTGTGTGACTACTCTCCTTTGTCAAAGGAGGGCTAGGTCAGCTAGGACTGTTGCATGCATGACAGGCCAGCCTCTGCAGTGGCCAGCATGGCAGGGCGGGGGTGTCAGGTTGACCCCAGAGCCCCAGGGGGCTGTTTCCCTCCAGAAGCCCCTCCTTGTGTCCCAGCTCTCTCCCATGGGTTGGGGACAAGGGGTGTGAATGTCCACCTGGCTCTGGGCCTGGAAGAAATAAAGCGACCACAGACGGGAATGAATGGGTCTTTCGGAAACCTAGGGAGCCTGGGTGGAACCCGAGTGGTGGCAGAGAGACTCCCCATACACCCCTTCCTTCTGTGGATGGGGGTGTTCAGTCCAAAAAAAGGAAGGAGCTGGGCAGGTAAGGTCTGAGCTGGAACCAGAAACGAGGGCTTCTGGTTGCCAGGGAAGGTGCTCCCCCACCCCCCGCAGGGCCCTTCCTCTGAGCCATGCTAAAGTGACTGCCCTAGGGTTTGCCTCTCAGGTCCTCACTCCCCCTCCAAGCACTATGGGGAAACATCATGCCTGCAGTTTGGTTGTCTGCTGCCTAGAACAGTGCCTGGAGGCACAGGCATGAGATTGTAGAAGAGATGAATTAATTCCCACGGTCTTCTTTTTTGCTCATCTGCCTTTTCATCTTTTGCTACGATTATTCAGTGCTTTCATAATATTAAAAAAAAAAAGGCCTTTTTTTTTCTTCTTTACTGTAAGCAATATCCTTCCAACCTGCCAAGACTATTCAAGGAGCAAAATAAACATGGGGAAAATGCTTTATGGACTAGAAAGCGACATGCAGACGGGAGGGGCGTCTCCAGCTGCCTGGCCTCTGGCTCAAGGGACCCGAGCACCCAGTGGATGACTGGAATGAGCAGGTCCCCTATCCCGACCTCCACCAGCCCCTTCTGGCCTCCTGCCGTGGAGGCTGGGGGCGTTCTGCAGAAGGAAGCTGACCGAACAAGAGGCAAAAAGCCTGCTTCTTGGCCCTGAGGACACGGAGAGAAACGTGCGCCGGCACAAAGAGAAACCAAAGCGAGGGATGGACACCGAGGTCTGAGCAGGGGCAGGGGACAGCCTGGAGGTGGGCACTGACCCCAGACCCCAAGCGAGGCCACTTCTGCAGGCTACGTGCTCTGACACACCTCCTTACCCTCCCAGCAGGACTCTTGCGGCTATGCTGCTTAAGATAAAGTTAGAAACATCAAAATGCCACATCGCTTTGAGCAGCAGCCGTCAGCAGAACTCCATATGGCTACAGCAGCCAGGAGTTGGAGCTAATAAAAGTTAAAAAAAAAAAAAAAGCTGGGAAATGCTCCCAGAGAGCCACGTGGGCACTGCTCAGGGCCGGTGGGCGGGGTGGGGAAGAGAACAGGCACGGTAAGGAGGGGCCCCCCTCAAGCCCTGCTCCCTGTGCCAAGGTCACCGTTCTCATTAGGACAGCCAGCTCTTCTAGTGACAGTGAGCCCAAGACACACACGGTGACTGAGTCTATTTTGGATAGCTGGGCTCCTCTCCCACCCCTCCAGTTTCTCCTAATGAATGAGGCTCTGGTATAGCCAGCCAGGGCGGGGGCATGGAGCACACGGCTGTGTGTGTCATTTTTCTCACGGGTCCCCCACAGCGCTGCTCTTGGAGGGAAAGAGGGGGCAGATGGCTGGCGGAGATCCCCACTTTGAAGGAGGGGATCTCCTCAGTCGATGACCCCACCTCTTGCGTATCCTGGTGGGGAAGCCAGAGAAAGACCCTCATCACCCTGGTGACTCTTTTGCAAGGTGGCCCTCACCTACAGGAGGAGTGCGTGGGGGGGACAGAGAAGCTGCTGGCAGCCTGGGAATGGGAGGGGGGCAGTGGCGGTGTCAGCTCTGCGGGCTGCTGGAAGGATAATCTGGCCTCATGCTTGGAGTGGAAACACTCCAGAAGTCTGAGCCAGACCGTGCTGGCTCCTGAGAGAGAGTTCCAGGGGCAGCGGTCTGGAGGGGAGTGTGCCTGAAAAGAAGTTTAAAATCCATTCCATGAGGATTTCTTGAAACCCCACCATGCCCAATAAGGGAGCTATGGGATCTGCCCCAGGAAACAGTGCAGGGAAATGAAACGGCTTCGGGGAAAGAGGGGTGGGGCACCATGCACCAAGGAGGGGAGTCCATGGATGGACCCCAGGGCACCCTGAAGACAAAGAGCAAAGCAGAGGCTGGTTATCTCTGAGGACATGGGCAGTTGCTCCAGAAAGAAGGAGCTTTCTTGCCCATGGTGGCTGGCCAGAGCGAGGCTGCCGCATCTCCGAGCTGGTAAACCTTCTGCATCTTTATAAACTGGAAATGCCTGCGCCGGGCCCCGTCAGAGAGCAATGGATTTTAAAAAGGAAGGTTTCTCTTTTGTGGACAAATGGAACATGATTCAGCACAAGCAGCTGATCAGGAACGGGGAGGCCGGGCTCTCCCCGCCGGCTCGGCTCCCCCC
>RCUC01091380.1:0-15665 GCA_003697995.1 Taxidea taxus jeffersonii | reverse complement strand
TATATATATATATATGCATTTTAATGAAGTACTCTAATATACATACACATAATAAAGAATATTTGATCTCATTTAGCCATTTGTCATAGCATTAATTCTTCAAGATTCAAATTCTGTGACTTCATGCCACTTGAAAATAGTTTTGTGATTATATATATCAGAATAATTAAAAAAAAAAAGACACAATCCCCTTAACCAGAAGTAGCAGACTGACAAATTAGAATTTTGCTGCGGCTTTTCCCGCAATGAAACGAAAGGAAACTAACCACTATTGGAGTGGGTATCCCATTTAGAAAATTTGATTGTGTAGAGAACGTTCTTTAGATTTTCCCAAACCTGAATATTATCCATGTTCAAAGATGCCAGTTGAAGGCCACTCCTTTGGGGACTCCTCTCAAGACCAAATTTGAGCATTCTGACCATGCCTATTGAGCCGTCAGGGTATTTGAAGAATATCTTTATTTCACACCCCCAAATTAGTCCTGTTGGTATCACCACCCCATTTGCGATGTCCTTGGTGTGGAGTAGACGACATAAGGCCTTTTTCTGCTTTCCTTTGTTTATTAAGGGGACAGCTCTGCTGACTGTAGATCAGAGAAGATGGGAAGATCTGAAGAGCCGACTGAAGATAGCACAGCCTCTTCATCTCCCACCTCGCCCGGGTATCAAAGATGCTCTGATTTTATTCATGTTGGGCACCAGTGTTCATGATTCCCCAGGAGTCTAAGATTTCAATTAAAATAATAATCGTGAGGCCACTAGGCGGTTGTGCATAAGTTAATATAGAAACGGGCTCCAAACTACAGATCTCTCCATAGGCTATTAAAATCAACCACCCAAAGGCTGTGCTTCAGTGCTCTCAGGATAAGCCCTAATGAAAAAATGAATTTTTAAATAAAATATATTTGTGCTTGCCTTTTAAACATATGAGTGAAATGTATTAAACTGACAGAAATTGAATGATGCGGTTCTCCTTCCAATACAGACGGCGTCATGCTCCGTCGTTTTAAATATTCAGAACCAGCCCTTCCTGCAAAACACCACACAATAAGATTGAACTATAGGAGGAAAAAAAAAAGTAATGAGTTTTAAAAATGAGCATTAAAGGAAATGAAAGACAAGAAAGTCAATGTAACCTAGGTCTGAAATGCCCTTGCCTCAACCTCTCTTTTGCAGATAATGATGGATTTAGAGCTAAGATGTACGACATAACCCAGCACCCATTCTTTAAGAGGACAATTGCCCTGCTTGTTCTGGCCCAGTCGGTGCTGCTGTCCGTCAAGGTACTTTTCTTTCAGGCTGAAACTCTGAGAAGGACCGGCTTGTTGGGCGCATCCAAGAACATCGCAAGGGGCCATGCCCGTCCATAGTTTACGTTTTTTGGTGGAAAAAAATTAAGATTCACAGCCATGTTCTAATGAGAGAAAGAGGGGAGAGTCTTGATGGGTCTGACAGCTGCAGACAAAGACGAGTGTGCTGTTTCTCTTACAGTGGGACGTGGAGGACCCCGTGACCGTCCCTTTAGCAACCATGTCTGTTGTGTTCACCTTCATCTTCGTTCTGGAGGTACGGTGATGAGCCAGAGGGCTCTGGGGGCGGCAGGGGGCTTCGCAAAGTAGAGCAGTGTCCTCCTTTGACAGCACCTATGGTCAGCTCTGTGTTCCATTGTTTTTGAAGTCTTTTTTGGAAGAGAGTGGCACGCTCCTAGGATATTTTCCTTCTGGGGCTGGGGTGCTACACTTGAACAAAGATTTCCCTTTCTATTCCAGATTTGTCTAACGGCAGAAATTGCTAACTCCTGTTGACTGTTGTATCTGAAGGTCGACCTCTCTGGTTATAGGAGTTCAAATATCTGTACTGAGCTGCACAAACCACTGTAATTCAGGGACTCAGGTCGCAACATGATGGCCAAGGGAGCTGGCCCGGACAGGATTATTTTAATATATGGTCCGTGTCATATCACTTTCCAGCACAATCTTCTTTGAAATACAAGCAGATTCTTACTTCACCCTGTACTGGTTGATGTTTCCCAAAATCTATGGTCTTTTACTCGAGGAAGAAAAACGTCTTACTATCAGAACTAGTCATAAAACAAGGAGAGAAGAGCCTGGAGAATATAGATTTGTAACCTATCCAGCTTTAAAATTTAGATAGATAGAGCTCTTCCTTTATCTCTGTATCTGTATCTATCTAGGTATGTATCTATCTCTTGGTAATAAATTCTTCTCTTTGGTTCCTACATCTTTTTAAAAAATGTGCCTCAAGTTCACACATTTAAACATTTACTGAACACTCAGCCTCTATATACTGTCTTCCTTATCTCCCCCCAGGTTACGATGAAGATCATAGCAATGTCACCTGCCGGCTTCTGGCAAAGCAGACGAAACCGATACGACCTGCTGGTGACGTCGCTTGGTGTGGTCTGGGTGGTACTTCACTTTGCCCTCCTGGTATGCATGTAATTCATTTTTATTTTAGTTGATAACTTGGGCTCAGGTAACCCTGTTTCTGGTCTCGTTTCAGTCTGTGTCAGCCTACCCTCCGGTGTCAGGGTAACCTCCCTACATCCATCCTTGACCGTGACCGGCCCTTGGCCGAGCTTGTGCACACAAACCCCCACACTCTTCACACAGACAAAATACAGCCCCTCAGAGTCCTAGAGTGTGTGAATCAGAAGAACCTTAAAGATCTCTGGTTTAACTCTCATTTTTCCAAAAGAAAACAGAGAGAGAGAGAGAGAGAGAGAGAACAGTGGAAACAGAGATTATGAGACCTGCCTAAATTCATATACGAGCTGGTATCAGAAGGCTCCAACCCAGTTTTCTGAGCCGAAGAGTAGCATCTATACCTCTGTGTTCTACTCAGTATTTCACAGTGGGATTCTCAGGCACTTTTGCTGCCTTATTTCCTACTGACACCCAGCTGCCATTCCGCTAAAGCCTGTCATTCCCAGGGTCTATACCTGAGTTCTCACTAGTTTGCCTAAAATGCCTCCACCTTCCATGGAGTCTGAGCTCCTGCTCAAAATCCATATCTATGGGTGTGCTTGACTGAGATCTAGAACTATGTTGTCCAGTAAGAACAAAATGTGGCCACAGATAAAATTTCAAATTTTCTAGGAGTCACATTAAAAAAATAAAAAAGGAAACAGATATGAACTTAGTAAGGCATGTTAACCTACCTATCTGAAATATTATCATTTTAACATGGCAGCAATATAAAAATCATTATTACATCATTTGTTTGGTACTAAATCTTTGCGTGTGTATTTCACATTCATAGCAAATCTTCATTGAGACCCACCGCATTTCAAGTGCTCAGTTAACCACATGTGGCTGGTGCCATACTGGACAGCGGAGCTCCAGAAGCCCTTCTCTGGGCCCCATCATTTTCCAGGCTTGATAGGGTTATTTGTCTTCAGTGATCCTTTGATCCTTTGTTCCCTGCTCTGAACTTGGGGATACAACTTCATAATTTATCCATTCCTTATGAGTACTATAGAGATCAAGCACATGAAGTTCTCCTAACTGTAAAGAGTATATAAACCCGTAACACATTATTACAAGTACCTTCTTTTTTGTTAGTCTTCTTTGACCCCAGAGAAAAGTAATATTATCAGATTTCCCTGCTCTCTTCTATCCATTCTTCGATCCTCTCCAATGTTAGAGTCACGCCACAAACGAGCCATCACACACAGGACCCATTTACACATTACAGAGAACGTGCATTCGTATGAAATTGCTCTGTGCAGGCAGGTAGGTATTGAGTGTCCTTCATAAAACAGCAATCACCTTCAACGTCAAGGACTGTGCCAAGTTCCCATGGGCTCCCAGTCACCCTGATCTATTTCCCCCAATGACAGATGGTTTGGAGCACTAAAGATGGGCAGTCACCGTGCTGGGAATGGAGATGAAGGCAGTGAACAAAGAAAGGCATCTTCTGTCCTGTGGGCATCACAGCTTGGGAAGTTGGTGTTTGGTTTTATTTTAAAGTTTTAAGCCATAATACTTAGTCACGATCCAAGAGACAGGGGGGACTTTGGGACAACTGTAGGTCAGTATTCATGGGAATGCTCCCAAGTCAGTAAGAGTTACAGCCATAGGGAGGCAGATGGAGGAGAGACACACATTCCTGGGATGACACAAAGCAGTGGGAGGTGGCTTCGTCAGAGAGATCCTGGAAGTGTCCCTGTGGAAGTGATGGCAGGGTTTAGTCTGTAGGACAAGGGGCATGCCAGCAGCTGCCCATCTGATGGAATGCTGTGGGAGGGAAATCGTGCCTGGAGTAGAAGGAACAAGGGGAACATGGCACACGATCTGGATGGCACCTCTCAGGACCAGGCAAAGGATGGGGGTCATCCTCCCAGAAGCCATTGGGTGTCGTCACTTCCAGAATGCCAAGTGAGAAGCCATCTATAACAGATTTGGAACTAATGTGGAAAGGGGCATCAAGGTCCATGTTTTTATCTTTCCCTAGACAAATGGATTCAAAAGCTACTTGGTCCAAGCAGAAGAGTAGAACAGGTTTCCTAATTCTGGATATCCCAGAGAGGACATCTTACACCGAAAAGACCAACTTGCCTATTCTCCCTGAATGCTTTTGTTCTCCTCCAAGAACCTCCAGTTCTGGAAGGATACTCATCTTCCACTCTATTTTGCTGTCTATTTTGAAGGAAGACGCAGTCCTTGTTCCCATCCAAAGTTATTTCTGTGCAGACATCTTCATTTCCTTCTCCTGAAAGATATCACTGGACCCCCTGCCCAGGGGCCCATATGGGACTGTTGTCACTTGGCTAGGCAAGGCTCCTCAAGAAGAATCATGCCTTGGCATGAGTTTAATGCCACAGTTGTTATTGCGGTTCTAGCTGATGGGATCTTTGTTTCCGAGATGAAGCTTTCTTAGTCATAAAGCACACCCAGTCATCTCTTGCTGCTGATCACACACTTGAAGAATGAGCGGGATGTGTTTCTGGACAGGGTAGACATCTCTGAAATCAGCTTACAGGAATGTGGCCAGCTGGTCTTCAGAGTCTTAAGAGAGCTTCAAAGAGGGGAAAGCTGACCTCCTGCCATCTTTTCCCACACCACACCTCCTCCTTTGCCAGGATTCCTGCACTTCTGGTCTCACTTGGCTTCCTCATGTTGCATTGTTACCCTAAGTTTTTCTTGCTCCTCAAAGGAGCTGGTCACGATTTTATGTAAGATAAGCTTCAAAATACAGAATTCAGCCGAGCAAAACAGGGAGCGGAGTTTCATAAGATTTGATTTTATAGCTAATATTTATTCATGAGTTTTGGCAGTGACCTTTTCAGCACCTTTTAAAGATAAATTTCTTATAAGAATTTTCACATTTTATTAAGCTAATTACTCAGTAGACTTCACAGAAGACTTAAAATAAAAACAAGATCTTTTGCACACATCATGAGCGGCTCTTTTCGGTTTAAATTTCAGAACGCGTATACCTACATGATGGGTGCCTGCGTGATTGTCTTCCGGTTTTTCTCTATCTGTGGAAAGCATGTGAGTATGTTGTAAAGGATACTGTCAAAGGTTACATATGCACAGAAAAAAGGAGCGAAGCCTAATTGACTCCAGCTATCCTTCTGGGTCTTAAGGGTTGAAGTTAACTTGGGATGCTGGTCATCCCAAGTCCAAATGAGCAAATATTAAATTTTTAAATGAATCAGTAGTTTAGTGGCTTGTGATATGTTTCCTGACATTTATGTTGTTTAGTTATTCTTCATATTTACTAGATGAACTCATTCATCAACTGAAGATAACATATTGGGCATGAAAGCAAAAAACCAATGGTCTTAATACTTCTTTGATTTTATTGTTTTTATCTGTAATAAAGTTACCTTCCTGCAAAGAAAAATAGTCGTTAACGAAGCTTCACGGTTCTAGGGTCCTAGATTTCTTTATACTCTTTTTCTTGTTCGTACACACACTCGGCATCTATTTTTCATTTTTTAAAGTGGCTTCCTTTTCCATTACTGACATTATTTCCTATGCATTCCATAAATGCCCATATTCAGTACATTCGGCGTTTGATGCCATTTAGCATTTTGTCATTGTTTGGGCTTGTTTCTGTGAACATCTGTTTGTGGAAGAATCCTGAGTCAACTCGGTGGGATCGGCCAAAAATGGACAGCCCTCCTCACAGAGACTTTGGCAGCGAGAGAAGCAAAAATGGAAAGCTAGGAATATTAGGGGAGGAGCTTTCATAAATTTGGCTGAAAAGGCTGAACAATTTGAAGTACAAGTTGAATTTCTCTCTAGTGTTTTTTTTAATAACATCAGATTTAATACCCTTTAATAAGAATTAATTCAAAGCAGTTGTGGAATGATGGTCACTCTTGTGCCGACCTGCGTACCTATCATTCATGTCCCAGCTTTGCCCCATTAAGTGAATTAAATACTCATTTTCTCCTCCCCACCTGCACCTCCATACAGGTGACGCTGAAGATGCTCCTCCTGACGGTGGTCGTCAGCATGTATAAGAGCTTCTTCATCATAGTAGGGATGTTCTTACTGCTCTTGTGTTACGCCTTTGCCGGAGTTGTTTTATTCGGCACTGTGAAATACGGAGAGAACATTAACAGGTGGGTGTATATTTTTCTTTTTAGTCGTTTATCAAGCAAACCCTTTGAGTCACGAAGTCATGACTAACAATCCAAATGGCTTTTGTCTATTAAAGGACGAAAGGGAAGGGGAAGCGATCAGTTGGAAATGAAAACGAAATAAAATGGCCACATTTTAAATGACATTTTTCTAGTTAAGAACAGCCTACCTATTGACTTTAGAAGTCTTATTGCCATAATATTCCCATAATGTAACACGAATCCATAATTCCACATCTACCACCATGCAGGAATGACCACTTCGAATATCCTGGTGAATTTCTATCCATCTGCTACCAAAAAAACAATATATTCTTTTTAATTACACTTTAAGATGACTCTGGGTTTTCCTTTCTTTTTCTTTTTTTTTCTTCTTTTTTCTCTTTTCTTTTTTTTTTTTAAGCACAACATGGGAAGTCATAATTCCCAAAATGGTTACAATGTAGGAAAAGCATTTTTCAAAGATTATCTTAAATTTTGTGGAAGCGCCTCATAGATTTTTTTTTTAAAGTGATTATACAACAAATCATGTGCCGATGTGCCTTGTTGCAGAGATTACTTATCTGATCCACGGCCGCATCACTTTTTATAGCAAACTCTATGTGAAAGAAGGAATCACTTTCACTGGTCAGAGCGGGGACGCTCGGTCATTCACAATGCACAGCCAGAGTTGGTGTCGCCCTGCTGGGGTTGGGTTTTAGACAGCCATCCTTGAGGGCAAGAACGAATAACAAACACACTAAGAGGTACAGCCCAGCCTTCAGACATGGTAACTTAGCAGCCAGGTTTGCCCCACAATCTCCCTGTTTTGGTGGTGACGCCTTACGACTTCGTGACAAACTCTATCACCCATTTTCTCGTTTTTCTTCCTTAATTAGGCATGCCAACTTTTCTTCAGCGGGCAAAGCCATCACAGTACTCTTCCGAATTGTCACAGGCGAAGACTGGAATAAGATTATGCATGACTGTATGGTAAACGTCTCTTCACCCCGAACAGTGCCTCAGCTTAGAGCCCAGTGAGACCCTTTGCTATGCGACAGTGGCAAGCGTCACCCTCCTTAGCATCAAGACTTTGTGTGCAAAACACGTAGCCTGGCCGATCAGTTCATTCTGGTGCATTCTTTTCCATTACAGCATCTGGCCAGAGGCAGGAAGAATATGCAGGGAAGCCAGCGTGAGCTATCGTAGTTCATTTGGCAGATCCGCGTTCTGTGGGCCTTGCTCCCTCCCTCCCACCTTTCGCATTTTGGCAGTCTAGTACAAGCAGGGGAGTTCCGCTTCGTTAACTGAATTTACTCAACAGATACCTCACCGAGCGCCTGGTTTGTTCTAAGCCCTGCGCTCGGTGCGAGGTCTCCCGATTCCAGGGCGCGCTCAAGGAGATCCCAGCCAGGGTCGCTCGCTCCCTTTGGTTCCCCTCTCCTCCTGGATGTGCCTCCCAACTCCCCTGCAAGTGCGGCTGCCTCGGGGCCCCGACCACGGGGACATGTTCCCGCCGCACTCCGTGTTTCTCCGTTGTAGCGCGTCTCCCAGCTGTAGTGAGTCGCCGGCTTCATTATTTCATCTCTGTTTCCTCTCTCCCAACCTCGAGAGCAACACTGTTCAAAAGAGTCTGTGTTCGCTTAGACTTGCCTGTGTCCAGCCCTGGGTAGAAATCTAGCACCCAGTGGGAGCTAAAGAACTCTGCCTGAATGAAAGGGGACAGAATTTACCGAATCAGATATAATATAAGGCAGAATTAAGTAAGTTCTAAATAAAGAACAAGCAGAGTGCGGTGGGAATGGAGTCCCTCCAGCGAAAAGAAATCAGGTCTTTCAGAGGTGTTGCCTTTTTATTGGGCCACTAAGGACATGAAGACTTTTTTTTTTAAACTTTATTTATTTACTGGACGGACAGAGGTCACAAGTAGGCAGAGAGGCAGGCAGAGAGAGGGGGAAGCAGGCTCCCCGCTGAGCAGAGAGCCCGATGTGGGGCTCGATCCCAGGACCCTGGGATCATGACCTGAGCCCAAGGCAGAGGCTTAACCCACTGAGCCACCCAGGTGCCCCAAGGACATGAAGACTTTTGATAACCTGAGCCTTTCCCTCTTCTGTAACATCCTGGAAAGGTGCTCCAGGAATGAGGATTACTGGTTTCTTCTTACACAATTTGAATGTGAGTCTGCTACGTGTAACAAATCTTCATAAATCTTAACCCATTCGTTAGGTCAGAGAGGTTTTTTAAATGCATTTTTATTTGACTTTCTGTAGTTCCCATCACTGTGGCTACCATTCAGGACTAGAGGAGGTGGCAGAAAGAAGGTCTCTTGGAAGAATCAGGTTCATTTTCATTGCGCTTCTATAATGGCAATGAACTTGGGATTCCCCAAGACTGGAAGTGGAGAATAAATGAAATATTCTTTTTGGTTTTTGCCGCAGATGATGTACTCAATGTATGTAGCTTCCGAGAGACTAACTTTGAAATGAATTATATTTTCTGTGTGGAGGAATCGTTCCCTCACAACATCAGGCACACAGAAATCTGAATTCTTCACGCTTACCCCACCCCCCTTCTCGTCCCCCTTGGCCGCGTAGGTCCAGCCTCCCTTTTGCACTCCAGATGAATTCACGTACTGGGCAACAGACTGTGGAAATTATGCTGGGGCGCTTATGTATTTCTGTTCATTTTATGTCATCATTGCCTACATCATGCTAAATCTGCTTGTAGGTAAGTGATGTTCATTGAATGTGTTTTAATATCCTTAAGCTCAGGTACTTAGATAATTATGTACAATTTGCAAGTCATTATCCCAGATTGCTTGGGGTGGGTGTTTCACGGCATTAATTATAAATTGTTGCCTCTCGATCCAGAAGCTGAAAAGACCTTTGAAAGGCATGTAAATGACAGTTGATTGCAATTTCAAGAGTTGTCCTATTAATTATGATCATTAATTTCAAAAGAGCTCTTCTCACACGTTGAGTTGAACAAATCTCAGGGAGGGCTACCTTTATGGCCTCGAAAGATATGTTTTTGAAAGATACACGGTGTTGCCAGGTGTGGGGCCGCCCAGAACCCAACCTGACCTTTAAAAACTACCCTGGAACCATCCACTAAGAGTGAAAGCCAACTGGCATGGCTATCGCTACACACAGAATGTCTGTTTATGCTCATGACCCTCATGTTTTGGAAAGGCAGGAGCCGGATAAATAGCTTAGTCCAAGTGTAAAATATGCCAACTTGGAAAACAAACTAAAAACACTTTAAAAATTTGGCTTATAATGTAGGTGATAAAATCCATTATTTATAATAGATGTTTTACTCTTTCTAAAAAAGGACAGGTTAGCGTAATTATCTAACTTCACTTTTTTTTTTTCTTTTCTTAGCCATCATTGTGGAGAATTTCTCCTTGTTTTATTCCACGGAGGAGGACCAGCTTCTGAGTTATAACGATCTTCGCCACTTTCAAATCATATGGAATATGGTGGATGATAAACGAGAGGTAGGAAAGGGGGCTGCTGCTTTGTGCCCAACCCAAAGAGACTCATTGAGAGAGCTTGAAGACCACAGACCCTCAACTATTTAACTGGTCTTTTTGTCACCAGTGGACATCTACTGAATTTGGAATGGCCATTGGCGAATTATAGAAAGCCGCCATTGACCGTTCAGCAGAATATGCTGGGAGGGGAGAGGGACAGAATGGTCCCCTTCATGTCCAACCACGGATGTCCTTTTCTCTGGACATTCAGAAAGTCACCAAGGAAAGGAAACCAAGGAAGCTCTGAAGAAACCAGCCCTGGGCTGGAAGCAGGAGAAGGGGTGAAGTTCAAGTCACCAGAGCGATGGGGTAACATGGGTGAAGTTCAAGTCACCAGAGCGATGGGGTAACACAGAGCCAGAGCCAGCCACCGACAGCAGTCTTGATTAGAATTGCAATGGGGTTATTGAGTGGTTTCTGAAAGTTATTATTTTTAATTATTTGGGACTTATTATTTGAATTCTTTAATCATAAAGCTTGCCTAGGATTTTCTAGAATTAGCCAAAGCAGCAGTATCTTCTTCTGCTGTGGCCCCTCTTCCTCCTTCTTCATCTCAGCAAACACTTGGGTACTGGGTATATAGCAGTGAGCACCATGGAAAGGCCCCCATGCTCACGGAGCTTCTGTTCTAACCATAAGTGAAACAGTAATTATAATTATTATTATTATCTCAAGAAGCTATAGGTATTTTGCCAAAAGTACCAGAGTAGAGATGGGTTATCCTGGGGGGCAGGCCACTTTAATGGGGTGGCCATGTCGGTCACCTGACACTGTTAGACCTGACCTCTGAAAACCAAGGAAAGTTCTGCTGTGGGAAAATCTGGGGGGAAGATCCTAATATTGCTGAAGAGTTCACAGAGAGCATGAAGACCACAGATCAGAACAGGCTGGGGAAAGGGGCATGCCGAGCTAGGCCTGCACAGTAATGCCTGGCTCTCCCTCCCACACTGTTGCCCTTTCCCTGACGCCCCCCACTTCCCCAGGCACCAGGCTCAGGGGGCTTTCTCTGAGACAGTGGCCTTCCTGTGTGGCCAACTGGCCTAGCTCTGCCATCTCCCCTCAATCCCCCTGCAGCTCCAAGATGGCTGCCTGCCGGAACCCGACTTCCTTGGACATACGCATCAATAAGAGCCCCACCGGTCACAGGTTAAGGAATTGATGGGTCACCCCTTTCCCTGCCTCCTGCCCAGGTCCTGAGTTCACAGGTGCCAGGTGGTGTTGCCTGTAAGGGAGCAAGCAACACGTGTTCGGTTTTCAGAACTTAGAGCTGCTCTAGGTTCTCTTGTATGTCATTGTTCGAATAATGGAGAAGACCTGAACAGGAGTGATCATTCCCCAGAAGAACCGCTTAGAATCAATGTTTGGAAGTTTGTGGCATCCAGGCGAATTGGGGAGGAGGATCGTGGACACAGGAATGTTCTGCTTTTCTATGATAACGCATTACCAACCCACTCAGCGTGTGTTTAAGAGAAACAAATGAGCTGGGGCTGAGTCAGTGAAATGGCCGGGAGAAGAGGAGCCTGACAAAGCAAGGGCTGAGGCCAGGGAGGCAGAGGGCCCGCTTTGTACGCTCCTAGGCTCCCAGTGCTGCCAGCTTCCGAGATCCCACAGAGCCGAGAAACACCAGCAAAAGATCCAAGTGCTCCCCCTTCCCACCCATCCCCTCACCCAGCCTCCATGGAGGCCAACGACTTCCTTGCTGCCCCTCTTTTGAGATAAAGAGGTGGTGTTCTGTGTGGGCTTTTTGTTTTTGGGGGGTTTTTTGTTTTGTTTTGTTTTCTGTGAAAACTGAAATCCAAGCGAATCATTATGGCCTGAAGATGATTTACCGGTCACTGTGTTCTGCCCACCAGGGCGTGATTCCGACTTTCCGGGTCAAGTTCCTGCTGAGGCTGCTGCGGGGGAGGTTGGAGGTAGATTTGGACAAAGACAAGCTCCTGTTTAAGCACATGTGCTACGAAATGGAGAGGCTGCATAACGGTGGTGACGTGACTTTCCACGATGTCCTCAGGTACGAGGGGGTCTTCCCAACTGCGTGTCACAGAGCCGCCCCGAGCCCAGAACCTGAAGCTGTGGCCGTTCAAGGCCTTGTGAAACACAGCCGACAAGGAGGCTCACAAGCCAAGATGGCACATCGCTGAGGGGATAAAGCGAGGCCACACGGCTCAGCCTCCAAGGGGCCTTTGTCGCTGTCCTTTAAGGGCCCTGTCTGAGTGTCTCACACAGGAGCGGGGAGAAGCAGTGGCCTGATGTCCCCAGAAGTGCCCCTTACTGACTGGGGAGCTCCTGACAGGGAGAGGTAGGGAGAGAGATGGGGGCCTCGGGGAACATGGCTGCCCCTCGTTTTCTGAGGAAGGAGCTGCTCCCGGAGAGTCTTGTGACCTGCTCAGTGACGCAGCCTCCGTGGTCAAGCTGGGGCTAGGGTGCAGATCTTCTCACCCGCGGGGCCACTCGTGATGGTTGACCCCGCTTGGATGGGCAACCACATTTTCCATTCCAGGAGTACCCAGACAGGACCAAGGGAACAAAATACCATAAACTCAGCGGTTTAAACAAGTGTAGTGTCTCATAGTCTTCGAGGTTGAAGTTCGAATTCAAGGGGTCGGTAGGGCTCGTTCCTTCTGAGGCTGCGAGGGGGCATCTGCTCCAGCTTCTGGGGCTTTGCTGGCCATCGCCATAGAAACCTCAACCCGATCTCTGCCTTCGTCTTGGTGTGTGGTTCTCCCTATATGCGTGTGTGTGTGTGCACGCGCACACACGTGTGTCCAAATCTCCCCTTTCATAAGGACACCATTCAGATTTGATTAGGGGCCCATCCCTTTCTGATATGACCTCACCTTAACCAATTACATCTGCAGTGACCTATTTCTGAAAAAGATCACATTTTGAGGTACTGGGGGTCATGATTCCAACATCTATTTTTTAGGGGGAAAACAATTCAACCCACAACCGCTTTTTAAACAGGAATCCATGGATAAAATCCAGAGCTCCATGGACTTGGAAACAATCACATCTTTATTTTCATGAATCACTCCCTGAAATGCAACATTTTCTTCAGTGATGAACGCAGGCAACAAACCATCGCCGTATTAACAATACGTGCATCTTCGTGCCCAGCAGAAATCACCGGTATTTCCAGAGCACATCACTGATGTGGCTGATAGCTTAAATACCCTTTACACTCCCTTCTGCAGTAGAGTGGTCATTCGACCTCAGCTAGATGTTAGCATTTAATGCAATAATAAGGAAGCACTTATGTTATTAAGTCACCATCTTGTTCATTTTACTTGTTAATTAATTTTACTTCTGTTTTTATTGAATTAGGGTTGACACACAATATTACATGGGTTTCAGGTGTACAACACAGCGACTCACAACTTTGTATGTTATGCTGTGCTCACGGCAAGAGTAGGTAACACCGGTCACCAAACAACGCGGTTACAGCATCGTTGGCCCTATTCCCCAGGCTACACTTTTCATTCCCACAACTTACCTGTCCAATGCTGGAAGCCTGTACCTCCCACTCCCCTTCAATCCTTTTTGTCCAGCCCCTCGGAACCACCCCCCTGGCACACACCAGTTTTCTGTCTGTATTTATGGTTGTTCTGTCCCTGCTTTGTTTGTTTTAGTTTTTAGAGTCCACGTGTAAGTGAAATCACGTGGTATCTGTCTTTCTCTGGCTTATCTCACCTAGCATAATACCCTCTAGGTCCATTCATGTTGTCACAAATAGCAAGGCCTCGGTTCTTTTTTTTTTTATGGCTGAGAACTATCCCAGTGTACATAGACCACATCTTCCTTACCCATTCTAGCATCATCTTTTTAAAGAAAATATGAGAACTGTATTTCAACGCAGTTGGTTTCCTTTGGAATCATGTGTATTTTAATTTATGCATTTAAAACGATCTTCTATGGGAAGTCCCATAGGCTCCGCTCTCAAAGAGGTGCAGCCGCAGGGAGAGTCAAGGCCCTCCTCCGGCAGGAGCTGCTCTCACCCCTGTGGCTCGTACTGACGGCTTAAGGGCTGGGTGTGCCGGCGCGCGGTCAGCCGCTCGGACACACAGAAATACGCCTGTGAGAACAGGAAGGACCAGGGAGAAGTTCTTGCAAGTTAATCTCTTTTTTCCCACTACTCACTTCTTACAGGAGCAAGCTACAGGGCAGAAAAAGAGGCACAAAATATGTGTGATTAGCAAAGGATTCCATCTCTCTCAGAAAGTTTACCAAATTGTTCCTCCTGGGGACCAATATTTTTAGGCTGAAAGCGAAGCACAGAGACATACCACGGTCATTAAGCAATTATCACCCAGCCTCTCTGGGGCCCGGTGAGGCATTTGATAAAATGGACCAGGTGAAGCCAATGGGGGCGTTGGTTGCCCCTCCCGTCCTTTAGCTCAGTACTTGATGAAAACAGTTCGGCAGGGACGGCAGGGACGAGATTCTGGATGAAGCAGGGACAAGAGGAAGAGGACACAATAGTGGGAAGAGCCTTAGCAAAGAGAGGTCAGGGCACCCGTGCTGCCCGGGGAGGCCTCCTGAGCACCTCGATGCTGGGACATGGGCTGTGGAGGTGGCGCAGAGCTCGCAGACGGGGCCCTGAGGAGGCACTGCCTGGACCTGTTGGGCCAAGGTCAGAATGGGGGCGAGTATTCCACCTTGACTTTGCATCCACCAGAACGAATGAGGAAGATGCAGGGGCACAAATGAGAGCAATAGAGAGGGAAATGGGGGCAGGGGAGGGAGCCGGGAGCATGACCTTTGGCCAAACCTGTTAACTGTCCCCAGCTGGACCTGAATGTGACAGAAGTATAGAGAGAGAGCTCTTCCTTCTACGGGGAATGTTCCAGAGCCTTAAGCAGCTGATAATGTAGATGAGGGCCCAGCCTGACTCTTTCGTTTGATAAACACGTAGGCGATGCTTACTGTTGTAAGCACTTCACAAGTATTAACTCAGTCCTTTAACAAGTGGGAACCATGACTACGCCCATCTTACAGAGCAGGTGACAGAACTAGCCCGGGTCCCCCAGCTAGCCCGGGGGCACAGGGACACTACCTTGGTCGGACGGAGTGATGTCCTCTCTGGAGTCCGAGGTAGCTACTGGTCAGAATCCCACGGGGATCAGATGGGGACCGCTCTCCTGTCCCCCCACCAGCATGCTCTCCTATCGGTCGGTTGACATCCGGAAGAGTCTGCAGCTGGAGGAGCTGCTGGCCAGGGAGCAGCTGGAGTACACCATCGAGGAGGAGGTGGCCAAGCAGACCATCCGCATGTGGCTGAAAAAGTGCTTAAAGCGCATCAGAGCTGTGAGTGGACTGGAAATGTCTGGGCTTGTGTTTCCTCCTCTCGAAGGAGGAAGAAGAGGGAGAAAAGAAAAAAGAGCTCTGGCGGGCGGTGGCGGGGGGGAGGGGTGCTCCTGGGTGGCTCAGTGGGTTAAGCATCTGCCTGTGGCTCAGGTCAAGATCTCAGGGTCCTGGAATGGAGTCCCGCAATGGGAGCCCTGCTCATTGGGGAGTCTTACTGATACTCAAGTA
>RCUC01091364.1:0-14109 GCA_003697995.1 Taxidea taxus jeffersonii | reverse complement strand
ATGTCTAGACTACTATAACCACTTTTAAGACATCTAGTAACTCCTCAAATAGTGGTGCTGACAGAAGCAGGGAAAAGCACATCTAAATGTAGAATAATCTAGAGAAAGCTGCTGCTGTGGGAATAGATCTCTGCCCTCTCCGTAGCTGTGTGACCTCTGAAGTGACAGTTACAGGGTGGGCGGGTGGGCCCAACCGTGCTGGTTCCTCCTTATTTCCAGTTGGTCTTCCCTGGAAGTCTTTGCTCCAGGTCCTCTTACTTACTAGTGATCCCATATAGGCCCAAAGATGCATTACCACCTATATTCTAGTGTTTCTGAAGATAGAAATGTATTACTTTCCTTTTTTAAAGAAAAAAATTATTTATTCATTTAAGAGACAGAGAAAGAGAGAAAGAGAGAGCACGAGTAAGGGAGGAGGTAGAGGGAGAAGCAGGTTCCCTGCTGAGCAGGGAGCTGGATGAGGAACTGGATCTTAGGACCCCAGGATCATGACCTGAGCCATAGGCAGATGCTTAACCAACTGAGTCACCCAGGTGTCCCTAGAATGTATTCTGAACACTAGATATCTTCTCTGAACATCATGCTAATATCCAAATACCCTCCACTAGGATGTATTATCAATATCTGAACTTAGAATGTTCAGAACTGCTGACCACCACCCCTTACCGAACCCCCGCTGCACTTTCCGGACAGGCTCCCCCTGCAGCCTTCTCCACCTCAATTAATAGCAGCTCCATCCCTCACAGTTGTTCAGGTCAAAATCCTGTCCTTGTGATACCTCTGCTCTTTTTGACGTCCCCCCGATCTTTGATTGGCAAATTTGGTCAGCTTTACCTTAAGGACCCACTTCACTGCAAGCACCGTGGTGCACATCTCTCTCCAAGATGATTGCAAACACTGTCAGACTAGTGTTCATGCTTCCATCATGTCTCCACTCAACAAGAGTGATCCTTTTGAGATGGGATGAGATCCTATACCTCCTCTGATCAAAACTCTTAGGGCTTTTACCTACTCAGAGTAAAAGGCAGAATTCTTACCCTGACTCATAAGGTCTAGATAGTCTGGCAGCTGCCACTACCACTTACATAACTCCAACTCCCCAAGTTCTCCCTGATCTCATCTCCTAAACCCCCTCCACAGTCAAGGGGTGGCCTACTTGCTGACCCTAAAACATCCCAAGCACCTTGGCTCCCTTTGCCTAGATATCTTCTCCTAGCTATCTGCCTGGCTCATTCTCTCATATCTTTTTTTTTTTTTGAGATTTTATTTATTTATTTGACAGGCAGAGATCACAAGTAGGCAGAGAGGCAGGCAGAGAGGAGGAAGCAGGCTCCCTGCTGAGCAGAGAGCCCGATTCGGGGCTCGATCCCAGGACCTTGAGATCATGACCCGAGCCAAAGGCTTTAACCCACTGAGCCAGCCACCCAGGTGCTCCTCATTCTCTCATATCTTTTAGACTCTGTTCAAATGTCACCTCCTCAGGGAGGTCTCCCCAGACTGCCTATGTAAAATAACATCCTGTTATACTCCTTATCTCCTTTGCTCTGTTGAATTTTTTATGACATTTCTTATATATTGTTTATTTATTCATTTCCTCTCATAAGATACAAACTCCCTGAGTACAGGGTTTTTCACAACTAATACATCTCTGGCTTTCTTGAAAACTGTCTGGCACATGGTATACACTCAGTGAATACTTTTTGAATGAATTACACCTGACTCCACTCCAACATTTGTATCTCCTTAAGTCCTTTAGTTCCAAGGTATTTCTGGCTTCTTAATTTTAGATAGCATGAAGCTGCTGTTGAAACTAGGTTTGTTTTAACTGATCAAAAATGATTAGAACCAAACATATCTGCTCAAGCTAGCCCATTGAACCCAGAAATTCTGGTAAATATACCCATATCAATAGATTCAGTCACATCTGAAAGTCTGTTTTTTCTCCTCTCGCCAAGCAACCTCAAAATCTGTCTCCACATGTCTTCACCAGCTTTCTATTAGCAATATGATTCAGTAGACATCGCATTTTGGCAAGACCCAGAGTGAAATCAGTTTGGAGTCAGCCACCTCTGCCCTGTTACCTTGGAATTGAAGGTAGTTTGAAAAGGGGTCTTTAGTCTAATTGTGATTTTTTTTAACTAAAGCATTCATGGATTCTGTATGATTAAAATTAATTTCAAAATTACAATATGGTATGAGAAGTATGAAAAAAAACCTTTTTTCTTTAGGAACACAGTTAGATAGACCAATTGCTGTCTGTTCTGTATTGTCTTACCCTTCTGCATGACATGTGTCCACGGCATGTTTCCAGAACCCCTCCTAAAGGCTTGCCCCAGTGTATGTACCCAATCCATCGTATATCCTCTCTTGCCATATTTCCCTCTGGCTTCAACCGCTTCTCACCTGTATTTGCCCGCATTCACAACCTCCCAAATCCTCCCATTTGACAGTATCTGCTCCTTCCCCAGTTATAACTCCAGCTTCTTCCGGCTACAGCTCTTTATCTGTAGTAACACACTCATGAACATGTTGAATAACAACACTGTCTCAAATTGGCTCTACATCCTAGCCAAACAGATTGGTATCAAGGTAGAACCCTTGTTGAATAATGTTATATATATAAAAGGAATATATAGGATGGTATAGGACCCAAGAAGAGAGTTAACACCCTCCTCCTAATGTTATCAGAACAGACTGCCCCAAACAGATAACTATTTAGGATGATGATGATACACACACACACACATGTTCTAGGTGTTCCATATATGTTATCTCATTTAATCCTCTCAGTAACTGTATCAGGCAGATTCCCCCCCCCCCACCCCAGACAGATTCTACTGTTACCCATTTTATAACTGAAAGAGCCAAGGGACATCTTTGCTTGTGATCACACAGCTTCCAAAAGGTGGAGCTGAAATTCAGACCTAGCAAGTCCAGCTCCTGAGTCCCTGCTCTTAATCATGAGTGACAGGACAAAACTCAGCGGGGGTTGAGGATGGCATTCTATCTAAACCAAGGGAACAGTATACCCCAAATAGCAAAAAACTCAGAGAACATGGGGAATGTTCAAGAACAGCAAGGCATTCAGTGTGGCAGAAAGGACAGTGAAAGGGGAAGCAGAGACCAATCCACAAAGGGGCTTATTTCCTGGATTTTTATACAATAGGAAACGAGGGGTTGCTGAAATAATATGATCAGAATTGTATTTCTGAATAGTCCCTCTGACAGTGAAATGGAAGGTGTTTTGCAACTGGGGGCATGGGTCACTGTGAGAAAGCATTTGCACTATCCAAAGGAGTTGATAAGGGCTGAGCCAGTGATGGAAAAAGATGGAGCTGAATGCTGCAAAAGGAAACTGAAACTTTATTTCCAGTGTGTCAACAGTATTCTGGAGGGAAATAAGAGAATGGTGTTCCTGTATTTGCCTGTCTTCCTGTTAATGAAAGAGAACTCGTTAAAATCTTTATAGAGTCAAAGGTAAAGTCTAATTAGGTAAACACTATGCAACTTTTCAGACAAGAGTAAATATATAAATATTATTTTACAAATAGTAATATTTAATGTTTCCACATTGCAAAAATAAACAAATGCGAAGATTAAAACTTTTATTCTACAGGTTTATTAAAGACATAAGCCTATTTATACATAAAAAAGGAATTATAAACAAAAGCTTATCATGATGACATTACCCATCACTTTTACTTTTAAAACCTTTCCTTGAGTAGCCATTCAAAAATAAGGACCAGAAAATTTTGTTTCTAGGATATCTTTCATGCTTTGTATACTTAAGCTCCTTTTTTTTACTGGACAGATGTGTCATTAGTTCATTTGAAGCATTACTGCTTATAAGAAAAATTTGATTTTTCTTCTCAGCAATGAGTGAATTAGTTTCACTTGGAATTTCTAAGGATTAATTTTAATCAACATTTTCAAAGAATGATAAAGCTTAGAAATAAAGTCTTAATTAAGATAAATATTAGCATTTAAAATGGAACCAAGACTCTGAAATATTTGTTAATAACCAATCCACATTTATGAACATTTACATATGTTACTGAATAGTTAAGGCAAAAGACTCTGATATAATCTATTTTCATCAACATGTTAAAGATGATCAAAGTATAATATATATTCTATAAAAGACATGAAATGAAAAAAAAGAAAATGATTTAAAAAAAAAAAGAAATGATTTCAAAAAGGAATTTCTATGTCACAGAACTTTTTATTAGGAAAATACCATAAAAGTTAATGGAAAATAAGATTTGATCCTTATTTCAAAGGATTTCAAATAAGGTGGAAAGATAAGAGGACAAGCTTTGAGTATTTACATGGATTAATGAATTATTTGTCAAATCTCCTGAAATGATACCCTGTTCCCATTAAGTTGGTGGACACTCACTGAGCTACTTTTCTTTAGAAATGTTATTTTGTGAAGAGTCCATTTTTTTTCTTTTTTTCATTGTGAGAAATAGAAGTTTTAGAGGATAGGATCTGGCCTCATGAGTCAGTTTTTGATGACAGAAATTTGCTTAAGCCTACATAAATTAATAATTACATACAGTAAATGAAAATCTTCTTATCTGAAATAAATACATTGTATAATACAAAAATCTGTGTAATCTTTTTTAAAAGAGAGAGATATGAAGAGTGAATACATTTACATTTATTAAACTATTGAGTAGATATGAAGTCTTTGAAATTTACAATGATATTTTACATTTTGGTCTCATAATTCTATATGCATTTCTCTTGCATTAACATTTTAATAGTGTTCATAATAACCTAATTTTAATTATCTATACCTGAAAACTTTGTGTGTCATACATATATTTTTTAAAAGAATATCTTGCTTCTCTTTGGTTAGAATTTTCTGTAAAGGGCAATATTTGAAAAAGTTAATTTGTTACCTAAAGCAACTATCCTCCTTAATCATTTTTTTTTTCCTTAATCATTTTCAAAGGAGTAAAGTTGCATCTTCATGAATTTATTTTGAAAACTTGGTTATGGCAGTAGAAACAAACTAGAAATTAGACATTAAACATATTTCTATGACTCATATACATTATTTTATTCAAATTTTATTCTAGAGTGTTTTTTAAATGTTCAACAGAATTCTACTGTTCTCTCTGAAATGATCGCTTTTTACAGTGATGAAATTTAACACACTAATTTTTTAGTTAAAAATGATACCTAGGAAAAGAATATATGAAACAAGATGGGATCGGGAGGGAGACAAACCAAAAGAGACTCTTAATGTCATAAAACAAACTGAGGGGAGTTGGGGGGGAGGGGTGTTGGGAGAGGGTGGTGGGGTTACATTATATGTTTAAATAAAAAAAAAATTT
Organism: Taxidea taxus jeffersonii; assembly: GCA_003697995.1. Taxonomy (NCBI): domain Eukaryota; kingdom Metazoa; phylum Chordata; class Mammalia; order Carnivora; family Mustelidae; genus Taxidea; species Taxidea taxus. The sequence goes on along the minus strand of RCUC01091364.1, from coordinate 8,764 downwards.
TTTTTTTAAATGATACCTACATTCCAGAATTGGTGAATTATAAAAGTTTCAGATATTTTAGTTTGGTTAAAAAAATAAACACTTGTATTTAAATTTCTAAAAAAAAAAATAAGCAATACACCAGAGTTAGGATTAAAATACATAATATTTGAAGTACTATATATTTCAAAATTTATATGTCCTATAAAACTTAGCTTTCTATGAAGTGACTCACTTAATGAAATTATTGCTTTGGATATGAATGCTTTGGCCTTCAAAATATTCTAGTCTATAAATATATACATTATTCCCTACCCATACCTATCCTTCCAAAAGAAAGCCTACCAGTAGTCATGCACAGTAGCGAACAACCTTAAATTAAAAACCATTGTGCATACAGAGCAAAGGAAGCTAATTTTTATATTAAAGCAGTTTTCACCATGCAACACCTAAAGCGTTATTAACTGTGAATTAATTACCTTTAAACCAGGGTCTTTATGGTTGAATTTTCTGAATGCTTTTAGGAGTGACATCATGCTACCACTTTTAAAATATTTTAAATGGCAAATATTTTACATTTCACAAATAATACCTGGACAAGTTTTACATTTAAAAATATATATATATATGTGTGTGTGTGTGTGTATATATATATATATATATATATATATATATATATATATATAATTCCCTTCATCTGAGAACCAAAATGCTGTAGGGTCTTCCTGAACCAAAGTAAATGTTGTAAATTGAGAAGTTTTTTTTTTTAAGATTTTATTTATTTATTTGGCAGACAGAGATCACGAGTAGGCAGAGAGGCAGGCAGAGAGAGAGGGAGAAGCAGGGGCAGAGAGCCCGATGCGGGGCTCGATCCCAGGACCCTGATATCATGACCTGAGCCCAAGGCAGAGGCTTAACCCACTGAGCCACCTAGGCACCCCGTAAATTGAGAAAGTTTATCTCAGAATGAGGATTAGGGTATTCAGAGACAAAGAAATACCCAATAACTGAAGATAGCCTAAAAAGAGTGATCTACCTTTAAATGTGTCTAAGTCATAATAAAAATTCAGATTACTTGTGTAAGAATTCAGCCTGCTAAATAAACAATGATTTCATAATTATAGTGAGTAATACAAGTAAATAGAAAACTTTTCAACTATAGAAATTAAGAAAAATCATAAATCTACTTGTGTAATTCTCAATAATCCCACTTGCTTTTGCAAGTATTCATGTGGATAACAGTGTAACAGCAACAAAGAACTCCTTTAAAATGTATGTTTTTTTCAGCTTTATTTCAAATGCTGTATAGCATAAGAACCCACTGCGTAGAGATAAATTTTTAGTAATAGAAAAGGAGTATGAAATACATTCCAAAGTGCTGAAAGAATTAATTGCCCTATTAGGTAATGAATACTGAGAATAAATGAGAATTAGTGATTTATGGTTTAAAGTGCTTGGGTCTAATCATCATTTTGGCCTCTTTGAAGGAGGACTTGTAGCCACCAGGCTGTGCCTCACTTATCCCAGGCCAGGTGCCCCAGAAAATCCCATTACGGACACCTCTGTATTTTTGGTGATAATATTTGCCATTTAAGTTTGCAGAAAGACATGCATCAAACCACCAGCCTGAACCGTAATAGAGCCCACAGTTCCCAGAGGGATATCGATCGTTGTCCCTATCTGGGGTAGTGAAGAACTTCAGATCATGGTTGTAATGTTTACTGAAATGTAAGGCATCTCCAGCTGTGCCATTATAGTTACCGACATGTAAACGATATCTGAGAAACTCATTGGCCACGTAAAACTGATCATATAAGGCATAGAGCTTGATGCCATTAAAGTCTTCGAGATCTATTCTTAGAATCATTTCCTTACTCTTGGTCAAAAGATGAATTTTATCATTCCCCAGCCAAAATTCTCTTCGGAGATTGCCAAAGCCTACTTTGTAGTCTCGCCACATTCTGGTGAAGTTGGTGCTTCCATCAAGACGGGCCTGCAGCACAGTCCAGCCTCCCCCCATGGTCTCCATGTCACAGAAAACTTCAAAGCTACTGTTTTTGGGATCTGGTGTAACTCTGTAGATCTCACTGCTTCTTTTTCCTATTGTGTGGTAGTCAGAGCAATCTTTATATATTAGGTGTTGAACTGAAGGGGGAAGAAGAGAAAGGCATTGGATTCTGTTAATAAAAACTATGCATCTTAAAAATTCTTTATATTTACAAAAGCAGTTTGATAATTCAATCGAAGGTGTTAATGCAACCTTGCTCTGCAAAACTTACTTGAACCTGTTTAGCAAATGTTTATTAAGACCTTGGAATAAGAACTTGGTGCTATAAAACCAGTCAAGGCTCTCCAGCATGACTCTTGGCTGGTAATTGTAGTGCTAATGTTCACAACGTACAACAAGATCCTCATCAATAAAGTGGTTTTAGTAACATAGTTAATATTTAGTGAGTGCTACGTATGTGTTCTAGGCATTCTGCCAAAGACTTAACATTTTCACACTTACTCAGCACACTGACCTTATGATGTAGGTATTATTTCCAATTTGTCGGTGAGGACATTTAGGCTCAAAGAGAGTCAGTGGCTCGCCCAAGTTCACAGAAGCATTAAGTGGCAGAACCAGGACACATCCTGAGATCTGGCTGGCTGTGAGGCTTGTTCTTGTAACTACTGCATTCCTTGGTCCTAAAGGTCAGATGCTTCCAACTCCCCTGAACTGCATTCCACATACACAGAAAAAGCAAGTTTCTTTCTATTTCCTTTCACCTCAAGAGGCCAATACCCTCCTCTGTCATAAAGTTTTGGAGAATATATGTTCCAAATGATGTGTTTTAAAATTCTGACATACAGAATGGATCATAAATTCCCATTTGTTTTACTCACTTGACAACTAAATAAAAAAGATGAAGTAAAAAAAATTTTTTTAAATAATATACCAGTATTCTTATCCTGAATTTATTACTTGGGAAGTGTTTAGCCAGTATTTCATATGTTTGATTTCTAGAAAGAAACAACAGGTGCTTATGTCCAGGGTAAGCATAATAATCGGATACCATGGATCTGTAGGAATCAAATACAGTTATTTACTCTCAAATATTTCTTAGAAAGGTCTGGGCCAGATAAGGCAAATTTAATATGAACTACTCAGAGGACACACAAAAAAATCTACACATGTGTGTTTAGAACTCAAAGTATTCCAATATTTCCCCCAAACTTTTAGTACAGAAATAGATGGTTGAATCTTGTGCCTATCATTACAAGTAGCCATGCAGCATGGAATGTAATGTGTGCCCAGAGATGTCACGAAGACATGAGCCTCTGCCTTGCAGTGCGGGACACATTCAGATACAGGCTCCCAGGAGTATTAGCAACAGTGGTCCTTGAAAGCCCTGCCTATCTTCAGATCCCTGGCAGATTCCCTAGGGTTGGAGCACACACGAGGTGCTTGTTCCAAATGAATGTGATCTCTGTGCCAGGCACCATATCCCTTCAACTTAATACTCATGGTAAGTGCTAATGCAGGAATGCCTTTACAAAGTGTAGCAAGACCATCAGCAACAGTGTCCCAAGTACTCAGGTAGAAAGCCAGAATTTGGAGGAACCACCAGTGCCACAGCTAGAAGTTTGTGGGCATAGTAGTAGTAAAGCAGTTAAGTAGTAGTAGTTAAGTCTGTGGTCTTCTGGCATGCCAAAATCTCCCTTAAAAGATTTTGGGGCCACTCAAAGCAAAAAGTTCTGTACACACATGAAGCCATATAGCTGCTTTTATTCCATCTATAAAATCTCCTGTTTTCACTAGATATTTGGGATTATGAACTGCAGATAGTGTAAAATCTTTCAAAGATTCCTTGTGGCCACAAGAGAAGGAGCAGTCAGCCAACCACAGGAAACTGATTTCCAACGAAAAAGCATAACTGGAAATACTGCCTTATCTCCATTGTTTTCAAACATGTCAGTGAAGAGATAAATTAAATGCACTGAAACATTAAGAAATAATGTCTCTCTTCTACAGTTTGTGTGTAGCTCTGGCATTAGCAAATAAGCTCCTTGAAATTGGAAGTGCTTTCACAGGATACAGAACTAATTATGATTTTTGTAATTTAGTCTTAGATCATTTCTGTGGTCACATTTGCAAAGATACTAGTTTTTCCTGTACTAGCTTGATGAATAAAAGGCTTACTTTATTTCATCTGTCATGTATTCAACTTATTTGCTCAGGTTAATGTTTACAGATACTGTATAGCTATATAATATTCATGAACAAGTGATAAGAAGACATTGTACCTACCTGGACGTGACTGTATTTCTTCTTGAACGGGACACTTGGATGAACACTTGCCGTCCAAACTGTTGACTACCAAAGTTAGATTTGCCACTTTGCTATCAACATAACTTTCTATGTTGTTTATATTTACAAGATTGAGCTTCTCCAGGCGACCCTGAAGCAGGTCGATCTCCTCCTTTGCATTCTTGAGATCAGAGGACAGCTTGTTCACCTCACTCTCTAATTCTTGAACTCTGTTGTCATCAGCTTCTCCCAGGGATCCTGGGCTAGGTGACAGCAGTCCATTTCTGCCGGGGGCCCGGCTGTCGTCAGCCTGCAATTTGCAGTCCTGGCACGATTTCTTCAGGGTATTTACCATTTCCTTGAGGTTCTGGACTTCCTTGAACACCTCCTCGATCCTGCTGAACTGCCTGGGGAGCTGAATCGTCAAAGGGGGCAGGCTCACCTGGTAAGGGCATTCGCCGTCCTCCTCGCATTTCCCTCTGCTTTCTAGTCTCACCGGGCAGGCATCCCTGGCCTTTTCATCTTTAATTTCCTCCGTTTTATTGTTTGCTGCAACCAACAAGCTGAAAGCGGCAAGGACAGCAGAGCTCAGCCAGCACCAGCTGACCGGCTTCATGTTTGCAGCGGCGCTCACCCCAGCAGGGATGCAGGGTTTTAAGAGCCACCACTGCCTGCCTGAGTCAGGCGTTCTGTGTTCTCAGAAAAGGGCGGGAGCGCTTGCATCACCAGTTTCAGAAACAGAGGAAGAGGAGCCTGTACTCTTCACACGCAGCTTGCCAAGACCTGTTACTGATTCTCAGAATAACATGCATCAGAATTACTGGATTTGATTGGATGCCTATATCCCTCACATTTCACTTTTATCATTTAGTTTCTAAAGCACAAGAAAAAAAGATCTTGGATTTCACAGTAATTATCCTTAAAATAAATTGTACTTAATGCCACTGGAAACAACTAGCTTTTAAAGAGAAAAATGAATGTGCTAGTTATCCAGAAGGAAGAACAGAAAGTTTACAAAAATGGAAATGGCCTTTCTTTTTTTCCTTTTTAGAAGGGGGTCATGGAGGATTCTGTATATTTTTCATGTTGGACTTTCAGGTGAAAGAAACCTTAAGCACTTGAAATTTTTTAGAAATATGCCAAGAGGCACAGCTTTCTGACTCATGCCATGCATTTTTGCTTCATCTCTTTGAAAAAGGGAAGAAAACCAGTAGAAGAGAGAGGGGTTCAGTTCACTTCCATTCTCAGGCCCTAGCACAGTGTAGAGGAAACATCTATCTGACAAAAACACATGTAAAAGTACACCATTGCCTTTCATCAAAACCAGCAGCCTTCTCCTTCACTTTCACCATTTTTGTGATTGTACAGTCACATTCTGCAGTTGCCCATGAGCTAATCTTTGAACTTTTTCTGGCTCTGTTCTGATTCTCCTCCTGTCCCCAACATCTGTGCCTTCCCCTCCCAATGGCAACCCTGTGTCCTTGCTCTCTGGCTCCCACAGCGGGTCCCTCTGCCACTAGCTCTGTCACAGCCTTGCCCAAATACACATCAGCATTCTTGCCTTTTCAAACTTTTCTTGGTTTAAACATTATTTTTGTAGTTTTCTACCTTTTCTCCTCAGAAGCTGAGGGGCAGGAAGGGGGAACAGCTTCAATTGGAGAAACCACCTACTTTTAATTTGTTTTGCATCTTGACATCTCATAAGGTTTCTTATTTTAAAAAGGAATTTTTGGCTTTAAAAATAATTCCAAAATAACTGATATGGATAAAAATCCCAATTCTTTATTGCATTACTCATGGTACTCTATAATCTATCTCCTACTTATTTCTTTAACTTGATGTCCTGTGACATTTCTCTATACCCCCTTCATTCCAGCCAGGTACACTCTTCACCCTAATTCTCCATGTTCTCTAAATCTGGCAGGCTCACTTTATACTTTGGCAATTTTATTTACTCCAAAGACCTGGATTCCATCCCTGGCTCTGCCTCTTATTGGAGGGACAGATCATTACCTTTACTGAGCCTGGGTTCCTATAGCTGTGAAGGGGTTATCTGGCTATTTTTCCCTCATACAAGAATGATAATTATAAAAACTTTGAGCGAAGTGTGTACCAAATGTGGTGTTACAAGTAGCATTCTTTCCCAACAAATTTGTCAACCATATTCTGCATACCTTATTCCTATCCATCTTCTTCCAACTTTTTAAAAAAATGAAGTTTGTTATCTCTCCATTCCATTCAATGCAGTCAAACCAATTTAGACAAAATCTTTTAAGTTTCTGTCTAAAAATATCTAATTAATCTCTTAATTTCATTTTTTCTCCTCACATGCTTTTAAGCTGTGACACTCTCTTATTGTAAAGGGAGAAGTAGGTGAATTGGTAGATTATTTTAAAAGAAAGAGAATGAGGGGTGCCTGGGTGGCTCAGTGGGTTAAGCCTCTGCCTTCAGCTCAGGTCATGATCTCAGGGTCCTGGGATCGAGCCCCGAATCAGGCTCTCTGCTCAGCTGGGGGCCTGCTTCCCCCTCTTTCTCTGCCTGCCTCTCTGCCCACTTGTGATCTCTCTCTCTCTCTCTGTCAAATAAATAAATAGATAAAATCTTAAGAAAAAAAAAGAAAGAGAATGATGATGGTATAGATAATACATAAAAATATTTCATTTCTTTTGATGGCATAAAACGTGCTGTTTACGTAGTTTATTCATAAGAGCCTGCGGTAAGCTCCTGCAGGCCTAAGGGACTGGAGTTGTGAGGATCAATTACGAAACTGAAGTTTGGTGCCTCCTCTTTATCATGTTTTTTCCCTTGTAGCAGTTGTGTTTAATGTCATTAAAGAGAAATAAAAGTTCTTGTTGTGGCAAAAAAAAAAAAATTTCATAAAGTAGAAAGATAAAGGAATAATATTTAGTTTAAGGTACATTACTAAACACCCTTAACTGGCTAGGGTACAACCTATATATTTAGCCAGTTAATTATTTGTTTACTTATTTATTTATTTATTTTAAAGATTTTATTTATTTATTTGACACAGAGAGAAAGATCACAAGTAGGCAAAGAGGCAGGCAGAGAGAGAGACGGGGAAGCAGGCTCCCTGCTGAGCAGAGAGCCCGACACAGGGCTTGATCCCAGGACCCTGAGACCATGACCCGAGCCGAAGACAGAGGCTTAACCCTCTGAGCCACCCAGGTGCCCCCAGTTAATTATTTATTAAGGACCTTCTATATATATATATATTTAGCACTGTGCTAGATCATATATAAAATGCATACAGCCTTATTCATTTGTTCATTCGTTCATCCCCCATCCTTCCATATATTAACTGAGCAACCTTTACATGTGAGACACTCTTCAGGCACTAAGTTTATACTAGTGAACAAAAAAAAAACAAAAAATCCCTTTTTTCCTTCTTAGGCAGGCCTGTTGAGGACCTTGTATTTTCTTCACTTTGGACTTTGAAGTAAATCATAAGCACTTTAAAAAGTTTCTGAATCTAACAAAAGTTCAGCTTTCTGACTCTTGCCATGGACTCTGTTTAATCACTTTGAATCAAGCATTTGCTTTCCAAGCACTGCTGCCGATTCTTGGGCCCTACAACCCCACCTAGCCATGGGCCATGGCATGGCTCCACTGAAAAAGCTTAGATGTGCTGTGGGAACTGGCTCCTGTCCACTGAGGACCCATAAACAATTCCCCAGATAAAGGTAGAGAGCTGCTTTGTTAGTCAGTTCTCAGTGACACTGTCAGGCGATTGTCTGGGTTCTTAATTTTAAAAAAAATCACTAGCCACTTACTGCAGACAGACATTAAGTGACTACATGGAAGAGGTTCAACCTGACTAATGAGTTTATAACCCCTGGGGCCAGAGAGGGTGTGCTATAGGTATTTGAGAAGCTTTCACCAATACTATATCACTATATCCTCCCATCTCTACAGTTACCACGAGCACTTGCAGGTGAGCATAGAAAGGGCTTAACGCTTTAAATACTTGCCTGTTTTACAGTTTTTAAGCGACAGAGTTGGAATTTGAACCTGGATCTGACTCCAAAGTTCATATCTCTTCTCCCATGCCACACTGCCACGTAGGGGGAAAGTAATACGGGAGAGGTATACTGGTACCACATTGTGGGGGAACCTGATGCTTACCCACTGCTTAGATCAATGGGGAGCCACTGAAGGTTTCTGACCAAGGGAATAATATATCCCATAAGCACTTTAGAGAAATCAATCTATCAATAAAATACTTGATGTAATACTTGATGTAGTGGAAAGGAGAAGATTGGGCAAGAGAACAGTTTAGAGGCCATTTAAATAATCCAAGTTCTTGTTTCTCAAATTGTGTTTCCTGGAACATGAGTAACTGGATGCCGATAAATACTTTCAGGACAAACGGATCTGAGAAATATCAGTCATAAGCTAAAGTGTATTATGGCTGGCCAAGAGGAAAGTGATGTATGCTGCATTTTTCAAATGTTAGTTAACAATAGGACCCCCCCC
>RCUC01091355.1:0-14887 GCA_003697995.1 Taxidea taxus jeffersonii | reverse complement strand
TTTTTTTTTTTTTAAGATTTCATTTATTTATTCAACAGACAGAGATCACAAGCAGGCAGAGGGGTGGGGGGAAGCAGGCTCCCCGCCAAGCAGAGTGCCCGATGCGGGGCTCGATCCCAGGACCCTGGGATCATGACCTGAGCTGAAGGCAGAGGCTTTAACCCACTGAGCCACCTAGGTGCCCCTTGTGCCCTTATTCTGATAAAGCAAGCTGCCATATTGTGCCCATGGATGGAGAGGTCCATGGGGTGAGGCATGGAGAGCGGTGCCTGGCCAAGCACCAGAAAGTGCTAAATCCCGCCAATAATCATGGGAGTGAGTTTGGGAGCGGAGCCTTCTCCAGTTGAGCCCTGGCTGGCCTCCTGAATGTAGCCTTGGAAGACACCCAGAGCCAAAGGCACCCAGCTAAGCTGTGCTGGGATTCCCGACCCGCAGAAACTCTGAGATAACACATGTTGTTTTCAGTCACTAAGGTTTGCTCTACCATTCCAGAAGCCTTGCCCCTAAGCTACTAAATTTTGCGGCAGTTCATTGTGTAATAACAGATAATGAATCCAGGTAGTTGGTGGGTGAAGGGGCTCGGAGGTCACGTGACCGGTGTCTTGTCCTAAGTGCACCATGCACCAGCTGGGTGGTTTTGTGCCAGTTTTCCTACCGATTTGAGCCACGTTCTCACCTGCAAAATATGCATGATAGTACTAATATGGTTGTTATAGGGACTAAGTGAGTAAACCCAGGGCCTGCATGCAGATTAGTTATGCTAAGATTAATAGCTAACTAATTAATTAATGTTAGTGATAGCAGTGAAGTTCACTACTGTTCACAGCTCTGCTAACCCTAAATACTAGGGTTACGGGTGCCTCAGTTACTTCTTCAAAGAAGTCTAAAGAACTCTGTGCCCCTTATGGAGATGCTGTAGAGAGGAACATAAAATACCCAGAAATCTCTTCGAAGCAAATGGCTACTAAACTACTAAATGTGAGGAGCTATCTCCATTCCACTCATTTTGGTTTTCATAGCGAAGAACCATTTTGGTATCACGGAGAAACTGAATGACAGAATTCATGCTCTCAGATTCAAAATGTCAAAAAATATGTGGGCTGATGGAATGGAATTTATTTTCGCAGTTTTTCCCTCACACAAAGGCATCCAACAACTGTCTGCAGCCAATTATTTGCTGTGAGGAAATGCCAGGGCACGACGCAGGTGGCAATTTATCACAGAGACGAGACCTGAAGATGAAGAGTGCAGGGGTAATCATGGGTGCTTAAAAGGTTTCTGCCTTTGAGGCCAAAGCCCATGGTGTCAAAAGGTTTGATGGGATTTGCTCATTAATTCCAAAGCTTGGATGCTTAGTTAGCATGTTTTCATTTCTCCTCAGGGATGCTGTTTTTCTCCCACTGGGAGCTTGGTGGGGGGAAGGGGCTGAGGGGGTGGAAGGAGGTGTTGGATTTGCTAAGTTCCCACTTGCCTCACCTCCCTCTTTACAGCACAGCACCCCAGGGTTGCTGCCCAGGCCTGGATTTCCTACCTGTCTCCTGCCACACTGTGTTTGTTGTAGCACGGGGGGTGGGGGATGGGGGGCTCGACCCACCTTCCCCTCTTCTCCACTCATTCACAGGGCTGAGCTGTGTCCTTCTGGAAACTGGCTGCTGAGTTGGGGGTGGGGGTGCTTTCTGAGCCTCCCTCACGTTAGCCATCCTAAAGTTCTTTGTGTCGGGAGTGACACCACTCTTTGCTGAGAAACCAAGGGGCAGGAGAAAGAGTCGATGGCATGTGTGGTATAGCCAGACAAACTTCATGAAAACTAGCAGTCTCCCTGAGTAGGGCCTCTCATCACCAGGAGACTGGGGTCTGCTTGGGTAATCGCATTTCACCTTTTTTCCCCATCCAGCCCTGTCCCTGAGGATGGGTAGGGTAAAAGTGCCAGTCTCCTCACAACGATAAAACAACACGTTTTGGCTCCCAGAATCACCATCCTCTGTCATTCAGTGAAATAAATGAGTTAAAAGTAATTACTTCCAACAACGAAACAATGAAAGAGGTTATCCTCATGCTCTAAACCGAAAAGTGCCCGATGAGAAGGAAAACAGACTTTGGTGTGAGTCAGTGCTGAGAAGAAAAACAGATTTTGCTGTGAGTCAGTGCAGCAACTAAATCACCCTTCCCCCTAGAAGTGATACAAGGGAAGGAAGTGACTTGCAGAACTTTGAGAATTCTGCCCAATACCCCCTGATTTGGACAGGAGAATGAAGTTTCGGTAGGAAGCTTAGAGAAAAGTCAAAGAAATCTCTTCCAAGAGCAGAGGTTCCTGTCTATGATTTCAGTATCACAGCTATGTCAGGAAAAGCCCCCTCGTGTCATATCTGCCAGGGTTCCATGCTGAATCAGGGAATTCAGTTGAAACCTAAGGATACTATCCCCGAGGGAAAAGGGGTACCTCAATCTGGACTTTAGCAGTAAGTCCAGTCGTATACCAGAGGCTGCAGGAAATTAGCCAAATTCTTTCCACGTTCCTGTCCCCAGGCTATAAGAAGGTGGGTGGAATGCAATTCCCAGGCCTGGAAATGTTGCTGGAAGAGAAGAAGGTCCTAGATGAGGTTCAGAAGTGGTTAATGAGAATCCATCTATCAAAGCAAAAGGAAGAACTGGGGAGAGCTGTCTATTTGAAGCCTAAGCAAGATGAAAAGAAGCAACATGGCAACTAAGTGAACATTCTGCAGGTGAATGAAACGAAGGGAAGAGTTAAATGAGCATAGCAAGCATAAAACAGATGAGAGACTGCAACGAAAAAAAAAAAAAAACCCAAGCAAACAAAAAACCACCAAGGAACGTAGGAGAAGTCCCCTGCAAATGCTTTGAGCTACAGAGTAAATTAATAAGAACATGAATTCGATAAGACCAGAGTAAAAAACAAAATAGAAGAAAAACCTCATTTCAGGGGTGAAATTGAACAAACCAAAAGATGAATGGAGAGGTCAAGGAAAGAAGGGTGAAAGCAGTGCTCATCAGCAGTTATGGAGTGAATTCTATAGACTTACTGGGAAAGAAAGTCTAAATGTCCTTGAGGGTAAGGGGCATTCAAGACATTTTTAAACTTGCTCAAACCTGGCACTTATAAACCCTCTTGAAAAAAAAGTTCTTAAAACCATGGTAAAAAATGACATAGATGGAGAAACAATGGTAAAAGGACTCCAGATGAATCAACTTATATGACGACACCAAGGAATGAGTTACCTACCATCTATTGACATGTGGGCAGCTGTGCATGGAAGAGGGCTGTGGGGCTAAAACTCGGTTTCAGTTCCGTTTGAGAAGCCTGTGAGGCATCCCAGCAGAGAGGTTGGGTAGGCAGCTGTATATAAGAGACTAGAGGTTGAAAAAGAGGTCTGGGAGGAAGATACACATTTGAGAATCACAGATGTAGAGAAGACATTTGAGGCTTGAGCCTGGGTGAGATCACCCCAGGAATGGATGTAGAGAAGAAGGCCAAGGAATAAGACTTGGCTTCCCTCAATGTTAAGAGTCAGGGATAAAGGAGAAATGAGCAAAGATGGAGAGGGAAGGTCAGTGAGGGAGAAGGTAAACCAGAAGAGGGTGGTATCTGGAAAGTCAAGAGGTAGATGGGTGTCAGTGAGAAATAGGTGACCAGCTGTGTCAAATGCTGCTTGTTGGAAGATCAAAGTATAATAGGATTTTTCATTTTCATTCATAGGTGACACGATAACAGTCATTTCAGTGGAGTTATATAGTTGAGAGCCTGATTAGAGGGGGTTTTAAGGACATTTCAGAAATTTTGCTGCAAATGGGGCAAAGAAGAGGGGCAGTGGGTGGCTAGGATGATGGGTCAAGATAATTGTTTTAAAATGGAACTGGTTGTTGTGAATAAAGAAGAAGAGGGATGATTTCTAATTCTATTAGGCAATTGGCTGGCTGGCTCTAGCCTCAGTAGTGGGCTCTGGGTTGGAGAAGTAAATTTGGGAATCATCAACATATTTAAGGTTGTCTGGAAATTAGCTGAGATAACCTAGGATAATGTTTCAAGAAGGAAAATCACAAGGTTACATAGTGCCAGGAATTTAGTAAAGATAAGGGCAAAAATTCTAGGTTGGGTGTAGCAACAAAGGAGGTTATTTGAGGTCTTTTAATAAAAGACTTTCAGGGGTATAATGAAGGAGAAGCAAATTTTTCATGAGTTGAAAACTTACTGGGAGATGATGAAGTGGAAATCATGATGACACAACTCTCTTAAGAACTCTGGCTGAAAAAGAGGTAGAAGAGAGATAGGGAAGTAATTGGAGGAAGACACAGGTTTCAGAAATTTATTTTCAAGATGGTGGAGACATGCATGTCTAAATGTTGTTGGAAAGTTTCTCACAGTGGAGAGAAGCTCCCCTGTGCCTTTGGGATGCAGTTGGGGGAGATACAGAAAGGAGAATGATAAATACAGGGAAACAAGAGAGAGAGAGAGAGAGAGACAGAGACACCAAGAGAGAGAGAGCACATTGGTGGAATCAGTTTCCCTGAGAAGGTAGAAGGACCTGAGACACAGAAGAGAAATGATTAGTCTTAGATGCCTGTTCCATTATGAGAGTAAGGATAAGAAAATGGGTATAGATGCAGATAAATTAGTGGTAGGTTGCAGAATACTGGAGTTCTCTTTTGATGACCTCTGTTTCCTTTGTGAAGGAGGAAGTGAGGTCATTTCCTGATGAGGAATGAGTGAATGATAGGGTAAGAATTATGAGGAACGTGGAAGAATTTTAAAATAATCTCTGGGAAAGAAAAAGAGACTAGTTGCTTAGAAACATAGAAAAGGGAGTAGGAACAATGTAAGAGAGTTATTTGTTCCCCATTCTCCTTTGTCCATTGAACCCAAGAAATGGACCTCTTTCCTTGTTAAAATGTTCAGTGTTCAAAATGGATGCTCTAGGAGGATGTGGATAAGTTGGGCTTGAATTCCTCTAGGTATCTCTTTTAAATTTTATTTTACTTTGCAGCAGGGGGAGGGGCAGAGAGAGAGAGGGAGAGAGAGAATAATTTTTTTAAAAGATTTTATTTACTTATTTATAAAGATTTTTAAAAATTTATTTATTTGTTAGAGAGAGAGAGAGAGCGAGCACAGGCAGACAGAGTGGCAGGCAGAGGCAGAGGGAGAAGCAGGCTCCCTGCCAAGCAAGGAGCCCGATGTGGGACTCGATCCCAGGACACTGGGATCATGACCTGAGCCGAAGGCAGCTGCTTAACCAACTGAGCCACCCAGGCATCCCTTTATTTATTTATTTGACAGAGAGAGACATATTGAGAGAGGGAACACAAGCAGAGGGAGAGGGAGAAGCAAGCCCCCTGCCAAGCAGGGAGCCTGACATGGGGCTCAATCCCAGGATCTTGGGATCATGACCCGACCCAAAGGCAGATGCCCAATGACTGAGCCAGAGAGAGAATCTTAAGCAGGCTCCAGGTTCAGTTTAGAGCCCGACACAGGGCTCACTCTCATGACCTTGAGATCATGACCTGAGCCAAAATCAGGAGTAAAACAATTAACCAACTGAGCCACCCAGGTGTCCCTCCTTTAGGTCTCTTAAAGGTCATTGTGAACAAACTCCTTTTGTCCCTTCTGGTCTCAGCTTTGCAGCTGGTTCTTTAGTGTGCCTACCTCAATTCCTTGGCTTGGAGATATGAGGGAATGTTGATCTAATTCCAACAGGCATTCTGGAAACATTGGAATCGGGACCCTAGAATTTGGGTTGAGGTGGAGAGGATGTTCAACGAAGGAACTAGACATGTGAGAGTCTTGTTGACGATCTTCTACAGCAAGGTCACAAGCTTTGGCCCTTGGACCATATCCAGTTCCACTGCCTTTTTCTGTAATAAAGTTTTATTACAATAAAGTCGTGCCTCTGCTTCTCAGCTACTGCTCCAGAGTGGAGTGGTTGTGACAGAGACCTTCTGGGCCACACACTGAAAATATTGACCCTCTGGTCCTTTTACAGAAAATGTTTGTTAATCTCTGTTCTAGAGGAAAGATGGGAAGGTTTCAGAGGAAATATAACCTTGAGAAAAATCCCAACCCTGTGTCTGTTTCCTTTTCTGCAGAATAAGGACAGCATTCATTAAATCATTCTTTCATTTAACAAACATTTATTGATTGCTTATTATGTGCCAGAAGCTGGGAGTGCAGAGATCAATAAGATCCAGCCTTGTCCTTTCAAAGCCCACAGCAGAGATAGATGGGTAAACAAATCATTGGAAGACCTAGACATAAATGCTATGTGAGTGCCGTGGGGATGACAGGGAGGTGTCTCACCCAACCCAGATGGGACTGGGAAGGCTTTGGAGAAAAACAGAAGAGGAGGGGCTGGCTCATCAGCCTTTAGGGTTGCTAAGAATGAGAATGAAACCAGCCAGGGATTATATAGTGTGAGTAAATATATGGGGTGCCTGGGTGGCTCAGCGGGTTGAGTGCTGGCTCTTGGTTTTGGCTTAGGTTATGATCTCAGGGTCCTGGAATCAAACCCTATATGGGGCTCCATGCTTAGTGAGGAGTCTGCTTGAGGATTTCTCTCCCTCTCCTTCTGCCCCTCACTGCTGCTCTTTCTCTCGCTCTCACTCTCTCAAATAAGTAAATAAATCTTTAAAAAAAAAATAAAGGAAAGTCGGGGAGGGGGATTCTAGAAGCACCAACTTAGAAGGGATAAGTGATGGGAGCTGGAAATGGAGCAGTGAGAGGTGGAAGGAGAGTCAGGAAATTGTCAGGAATATTATTGGGACACATAGGGAACCATCCCTTCACCTTGCTCTTGATGCAGCTCCCTCCCTGATCATGGCCTTTCCTGTGGAGCCCAGATGTGGTTTCTCAACTGTCTCAGCAGAGCGCTCTGGCCAGCTGCCATCAATCAGTCAGAATTTATCCCTGACTTGAACTCAGTGGGGCATCTTAAGGTACACACAAGCAATTTGTTAATCACAAAACACCCTCAACATGTAATGTGGTGTGAAAGAAATTAACATCTAGTAATATGACAATATGTGTGGCTCAACCCAGATATCAGAATTTGAAATATATTTCAAATATTTTTTTTTTTAAAGATTTTATTTATTTGTTTGTCAGAGAGAGAGCAAGCGAGCACAGGCAGACAGGCAGAGGGAGAAGCAGGCTCCTCGCGAAGCAAGGAGCCCGATGCGGAACTCGATCCCAGGACACCGGGATCATGACCTGAGCTGAAGGCAGCCGCTTAACCAACTGAGCCACCCAGGTGTCCCATATTTCAAATATTTTGGCAATGTACGCCGAACACAAAACAAAACCCATTTTAATGGATTCATCCTAATTTTCTCTAAGAAGCACACTCTCATTCCTGAAAATCATGCATACGATGTGATCTGGCTGGACAGATGGATTTCTAAAGTGCATGGGAGTTTAAATGGATTTAGAAATGAGGCTGATGGTCTTCTTTTCTCGGTTTAAAATTTTTAGGAAATATTTCAAACATTCAGACAAGAGGATAATGCAACACCCATGTATCCACTACCTACATTTTAAAAGTGCCAATATTTTGCTAGAGCTTCAGAGCTTAGTAAAAAGAATAAAGAGGCTCCAGATACAGTTGACGCCCCTTTTGTGTCTCTCTGCCATCTCCTCTGCCTTCCCAGAGGTTACCACTCTCTGGGAGTGAGTCATCTGTTGTTGTTGTTTTTTTTGTATTTTTACTACGTTTGTATGGATAAACATTAAACAGAGTTGTCTCGTGTGTTTTCAAACATTATGTAAATGGCAGGCAACGCGAGACTGTTCTGCGACTTGCCTTTATCACTCCACATTATGTTTTCGAAATGCATCCACATTGATTCATGTGTTCATTCACTTTTTTTTAAAGATGTTACTTATTTATTGGTCAGACAGAGATCACAAGTAGGCAGAGAGGCAGGCAGAGAGAGAGGAGGAAGCAGGCTCCCTGCTGAGCAGAGAGCCAGATGCGGGGCTCGATCCCAGCACCCTGGGATCACGACCTTAGCCGAAGGTAGAGGCTTTAACCCACTGAGCCCCCCAGGTGCCCCTGTTCATTCATTTTATAGAGAGTCCTCTTTCTGCTCTTTGAAACCTGCCCAAAATGTTGAAAACAGAAGCAGAAACATCTGAAAGCTTCTCAGTGACCGATATGACATAATTTGTTCTCAACGGTCTTCTCTTGCTTCCCTTTCTTCTCCTGCGTCTCCCTGCCTCTTTTCCTTTCTAGATCTGTTAAGGGTTTTGAATATAAGAAGAAACAGCAATGAGACAACCTTGTAAGGAGGGTCTGAATTTAGCACCCCATCTTCCAGAAAAGAACACACACTTTTCAGGAGCAGCCCACATCTCTCAGATGCTGGCTGAGAGCAAGAAGCCCGGCTCAGCGTTTTTTATTTGTTAAGTAATCCTCAGTGTGGCCCTTGGAGGTCTTCCTTGCCCAAGGTCACGTAGCTAACAGGTGGAGAGTTTAACCCAGGCATTCAGAAGTCAGCGCTGTCGTGCTTAGCTATTCAAAAAGAGAAGCCGTATTGATCCCAAGGAGGGACAGCACTAGGTGAGCTCTTAATAGGAAGGAGTCCCCTAAGGCTAGTGCTTTAACAACTTTTGGTATTGATTCCACTTCTAAATTAAGTACCATAATCATTGTTAATAATAAATAATAAGAAAGCAGGTACTTTAAAAAAATCACAGGGTTGAAGGTCACTTTAGTTTTCCCACCTGATCTTCAGCCACCCACTGATTTCCAGCTCCCTCTGGGGTGTTTCTACCTGACTACTCTGTGATCCTCCCTAACGCTCTATGAGCCAAACACAGTCATTTCTTTCCCACTTGACCACTTCCTCTTGCAGCAGATTCTGGCACCTCAGTCTGGCTTCCATGGCCCTCTGGAATCTGGCTGTTCAGTCCCTGCTGTGGACCGCGTAGTGCCCACAAAATCCAGATATTGAAGTCCTGGCCCCAGTGTGATGGCATTTGGAGATGCAGCCAGATTGGGAGATTTAGATGAGCTCATGAGGGGGAGGTCCCCATGATAGGATGAGTGTCCTTATAAGAAGAGACCAGAGAGCTTGCTCTCTCTCTGCCATGAGAGGACACAGTGAGAGAGTGGCCGTCTGCAAGCCAGGAAGAGAGTCCTGACCAGGAACCCAATCTGCCAGCACCTTAATCTCAGACTTCCCAGCCTCCAGGCTGTGAGAAAGATGTTTCTTTTCTTTTCTTTTTCTGTAAAGATTTTATTTATTTATTTGTCAGAGAGAAAAATTGCACACACAAAGAGGACAGGCAGGGGGAGAAGCAGACTCCTTGTTGAGCAGGGATCAAGTCCGATGCAGGACTTGATTCCAGGACCCGGTGATCATGACCACAGCTGCAGGCAGATGCTTTAACTGACTGAGCCACCCAGGTGTCCTAAGAAATACATTTCTATTCTTTAAGTCCCCCAGTCTATGGTATTTTCTGATTGCAGCCTGAACTGACTGAGATACTATCTCTATAGAATTTCTGTCTTCTTAACCTTAACTCCCTTTTCTGCAATTATCTTTCTTGTCCATTTATTCACCCACGTATTTTCCTGAACTAGGCTGGTACTCCCTCTCCCCAAATAACAGCAGCCTTTTAAGACAAAAAGCGAAGTCTCTTTTCCCTATCTTTTTCTACTAGTTCCCCTTCCTTAGACTCCTCTAATACTCAGTCTGTACTGTATAAGGGAGCACTTAGTGGTGTAATGTTATTTATTTTTAAACATCTTGTGTCTGCAGTAAAATGATTTAATGCTTCAAGGGGTAGTCCATGTCTTCTGTTCTATTCCATATGCCACTATTTCCCAACTTTTTTTTTTTTCAAACTGTGCCCATCTCACAATAATATATGTTGCTTCTTAAACCCTTAAGAATTTTTGAAAAAGTCATTTTGGCCCTTTTTACATGGAAGAGAACAAAGACGTGAGTTTAAGTAAATAAGTATTTCAGGTCAATGTAATATTAGTGATTATATTATGAATCTTATTCTAATAAGATATTAGAATATCATTTAAAATATCATGATATTCACAACATGATACTGATATTCACAACATAAAAACACATATTTGGCTTTCCCCCCATTTAGTGACTCGATCTATTAACTTTTTTAAAAAAGATTTTATTTATTTATTTGACAGAGAGACACAGCAAACAGCGAGAGAAGGAACACAAGCAGGGGGAGTGGGAGAGGGAGAAGCAGGCTTCCTGCAGAGCAGGGAGCCCGATGCAGGGCTCGATCCCAGGACCCTGGGGTCACGACCTGAGCGGAAGGCAGACCCTTAACAACTGAGCCACCCAGGTACCCTCGATCTATTAACTTTAACTAGGTAAGGAAATAAATGAATTGTGAAAAAATAAGTTTTAAGAAAGACATTTCATACTGCATCTTAGTTCTGAATGTTTATTAAAGTGCAGAATGATGGGACGCCTGGGTGGCTTAGTTGGTTAAGCAGCTGCCTTCGGCTCAGGTCATGATCCCAGCGTCCTGGGATCGAGTCCCACATCGGGCTCCTTGCTCAGCAGGGAGCCTGCTTCTCCCTCTGCCTCTGCCTACCACTCTGTCTGCCTGTGCTCTCTCTCTCTCTAACAAATAAATAAATAAAATCTTTAAAGTGCAGAATGAGGTTTAATTATGTGTTATAGCACCCATACAAGATGAAAACTGCTTTCATAACCCGTTTATAGTTTTTTGTATTTATGCCTAAAAATTGATTTTGTTTTAATATTTTTTGTCTAGTTCCTAAACAGTGAGAAAGAAGAGATTTTGGCTGCTATTTTCAAGCACTTTCCCACAAATACTACCATTCAGTTGCTCTACCTAATAGTTGAATAGACAAACTGGTTATAATTTTTGCTGTATTTTCTCTTTTTAACATTGTATTTTAATGCTGTATAAGAATTTTGGCCAGCATGCCATTTAAAGATCTAGTGAAGATTATCATGAGGGAAACTGAAATAATTATTAGCAAGTTTATAAACTTTGCTGGCTTCTGGAATTTCCATGTCCATGTTCCCTACCTTGGTTTGCTGCCTTTAAACAATGGTCCATTCCATGTGGCGAGAAGAGAGTAAGTGGCCCATTGTGTGACCAAGAATGGGAACAATTTAAGATCGTATAATGGTCAAAACCAAGCCTGAATGGGGTTCACCAAATCAAATAAATGGTTCAAATGACTGAGCCATAAGAACACAGGTCTGGCTGGCACCAAATTCAGTGCTGTTCCCTTCATGCTCATTCAGTGGTTCTGATTCCTGTGTTATAGGAAACACTAGATACTCATTGTATGTCTGTATTTTTTTTGAATAGGAAGCGATGCCATTCCTGCTTTTAATGATGTGAATCTGTATATTTTCCCCACTATTTTATCATGAAAAAATTTCAACAGAGGAAAGCTGAAAGAATGAGTGCACAGTCATAGAATCCACCATCTAGATTCTAAAATTGTGGACATCACACGACACTCACTTCACTGCTCATCCATTCTTCCGTCCATGTATCAGTCCGTCTTACGTGTGGTACATTTTGAAGTAAGATGCATAGGTCAGTACCCTTCTCTCTAAATTCTTCATCATATGGATAACTAGAGTTCAATATTTGAATATTTGTTTATGGCTCTCTCTTTTTTTCCAAGGTAACATTTATGTTTAGTGAAATGCTCAGATCTTAATTATGCCATTTGATGAATTTCGACAGATACATGTACTTCTTCACTTAAACCCCCTATCTAGCTATAGAACATTTCAGACATCCCAGACAATTCCCTCTGGGATTTTGGAACCATGATTTATATACATTGTTGCCCCGCAGAATGGGGGCAACTGAAGATGTAGTTAGAGACTCAGCAAGTTGATTGGTAATAAAGGACCACACAGCAGTTTTGTCTCTGTTTTCTTTGACAGAAAAGTATAATCAGAGCAGAAACTGGAGAGCTGGTTGCTTTAATTCTTGTATGCTAATTATTTTCTCATTGTCATGCCAGTTGAGTATAAAGAATACTCAGGAGCTAGAAAAGAGTAACTAACCCTAGCTAGCTTCCACCCCGACACTGAACGGGTATTTGTTAAAGTACATATTTAAAAGTTGGTTCCAAATGCATTCACGTTAACTGTGCATTTTTATTTTTTTAACTGTGCATTTTTAATCCAAATTTCCAAATATAGCAGTGCAGGGCTTGGTTATTTTCCTTGAACTTTTTAAAGTTTCAGACACCAGTTTTATTCATTCCTACCATTTCATCTTTTCCCCAAATTTTGTAAACCCTCCTGCTCTTAAGATAAAATAAATGAAACTCATCATTTTAAATAAAACGTCTGGCCTCATATAAGCATTTCTCACCATGAATGTGGATTATAAAGTTGTTTTTAAATCACTAGAGGCAATTTCTTGGAATTCTCTGCAGAATAGATTGGCCTTAGAATGAGGCAGAGCTAGGTCTAAACCCAGACTGTGCTACTTACTGACTCCATGACCTTTGGCAAATTGCTTAATCACTTTGATCCTTGATTTCTCTGTTTATAAAAGGGGGACAATACATGTATCTACTTCATGGAGTTGTTGAGAGGATTAAATGAATTTAAAAAGGCAGTTTTCAGTGCTGAGCACATATTATGTACTTAAAAACTGTTAGTTAATGTGATTATTTAGTAAAGACTGGCTCAGTATATGCTTTGTTGTTTGAAATACTCCTGATAATATTTATAAAGCTCAGGGAACATAGTAATTGTATTTAAGAGATCATATAGCCCTCATCTAGCATCTAATCCTCTAAAAGAACAATATCCACAGCTTTTCATTTTAAATTATCAAGAACCAGAGGCAAAAAGCAACCAACTCCTACCAATAGCTAAAACGAAATATTCACAACACCAAAAGTTGGTGAGGATGTGAAGAAACCAGAATTCTTTGTTGTTGTTTAGTTTTTATTTCATTATCCTAAACTTAACTCTGTAATCTAAGTTGACTTGGAGGGGGATAAGGAAAATATGGAACCATGGAACTGCCCCAGGGAACACAAAGATCATAGGATATTTTCAGCAGATGGGGGTGATGGGGTCCTCTCCTAAGCTACAGGAGGAAGAGTCTGGTGCTTAAGATATGACACAAGTCAAATTTATTAGATTTGTCCACATCAGTGATGGTGATCTTCTTGGTGGTCTTGCCATTCCTGGATCCAAAGTGTTCTGGGGCTGCTACAATATTCCTGCCTTCTCTCACCTTGCCGGAGACCACATATATACGGGCCATCCAATCACTCAGTTTTGGCAGTGCATTTGAAAAACTGGGAACCATTTGTGTAGGGTCTGGCATTTGCCAAGGACAAGATGCCAGGACCCATATGCTCCAGGATGAAATTCTCATCAAATTTCTCCCCCCTAGATGGATTTGCTGCCCTGGCCATTATGGTGCATGAAGTCACCCCCCTGGCATGTAAATCCTGGAATAATACTGTCAAAGCAGGAAATCTTATAACCAAATCCTTTCTCCCCAGTTCTCAGAGCACACAAGTTTTCTGCTGTCTTTGGAGCTTTGCTGCAAACGGCTCAAAGGAGATGCACCCCAAAGGCTCACCATCCCTGGCAATGTACAAGAACAAGGTAGGGTGGACTGGCGGCGTCTACAAGGGCCGGAATTCTTAGGTATGGGGTGTAGGGATGTAAAATAGTTCAAACACTCTGAGAAAACTGTTTGGAGGTTTCTTCAAAGTTACGCATAGATATACTTACCCAAGAGTAAAGAAAACATATGCTTACAGAAATGTCTTGTACTAGAATGTTCATAGCAGTTTTATTCACAATAGCCTCAAACTGGAAACAGAACTCAGATGTCCATCAACAAAAGAATAGATAACTAAATTATGGTCTATCCATACAATGACCTACTAATTAGCAGTAAAAAAGGAACGAACGTCAAATATATAAAACAACATGAGTGTTAAATCTTGACAGGGTGAATATTAACAGGGGTCAGAACGTGCTGCCCTAGAATATGGTGACTGGCATATTAAATATTTTAAGTTCTAGGAATTTGAGAAAAGGCAGGTTCAGGAAGGACCCTCTGACTTTGCCCTGAAGCAGGTCATAAGATCCTGATGTGAGATAGGTATTCCCTATAACTGGAGGAAAGGAACATCCTTATCTGAAGATAGAAGGACTTCAAGAGGACTCTGGATGAACAGACCTTGCTAAATTTCCCCGACTGTACTACTCTTAGCTCATACTCATTTGTCACACTTTCCCACAACTTTCTACTCCTCATTAAACTTAGTACAAAAATACTCAGATTTAACAGTTTTTCCAGATCTTCATTTCCTTGGGGAGGCTCCCATGTGACATAAAACATGTTAGTAAATTCACATGCTTTCTTCTTGTTAATCTATCTTTTGTTACAGAGCCCCAGCTGAGAACTTAGAAGGGTAGAAGGAAAAGATTTTTTTTCTCCTCTACCAAATAAATAAATAAATAAAAATTATTGGGTGGAAATGGGCTGCAAAGAAACAAACTGTAATGGCTGAATTTATAAAAAAATTCTAAAACAGTCAAAACTAAAATGACCATATAAAACAGAGCAGTGGTTGCTTCTTGGGAATGGGAGATTGATTGGGAAGGGGCTTAAGGGAACTTTCTGGAATATTTAATAGGTGTTTGGCAAAAGTGGTTGAATAATGCATGTAGGATTTCAGCATATGACTGCATATAATTAGAAAATTTAAAAAAAAGGGGGCAACCAACCTGTCAATTTGGAAGTTCTTGGGAGATCTTTTCCTTCCAAACAGCTTTCCATTGGTTGCTCCTCATGCTCTCCAAAACTTATATTTTTCCTTTTTTGTTTTCGCCAGTATAATGTATAATTGTAACT
>RCUC01091338.1:0-15253 GCA_003697995.1 Taxidea taxus jeffersonii | reverse complement strand
TTTTTTTTTTTTTTAAGATTTTATTTATTCATTTGACAGACAGAGATCACAAGTAGGCAGAGAGGCAGGCAGAGAGAGAGGAGGAAGCAGGCTCCCTGCCGAGCAGAGAGCCCGATGCAAGGCTCCATCCCAAGACCCTGAGATCATGACCTGAGACAAAGGCAGAGGCTTAACCCACTGAACCACCCAGGTGCCCCAGAACTCTCGTTGTTTTAAAATGTTTTTTAGCTTTGGGGCACCTAGGTGGCTCAGTGGGTTAAAGCCTCTGCCTTCAGCTCAGGTCATGATCCCAGGGTCCCGGGGTCGGTCGAGCCCTGCATCGGGCTCTCTGCTCGGCGGGGAGCCTGCTTCCTCCTCTCTCTCTTCCTGCCTCTCTGCCTACTTGTGATGTCTGTCAAATAAATAAAATCTTTAAAAAAATGTTGTTTTAGGTTTGACTTTTTTTATATAATACATACATTCACATGACACAAAATTCAAAATGCATAAGAGTATACAATGGCAATTCATTTTCCAGTCCTACTTCCCAACTACTTAGTTTCTGTCTGGGAACCAGTCTTTTAATATCTCTGCATCTCTTTCAGTGTTTTTTTTTTTAGCTCCTGTTTTATGAATAGATCATAGATTGTTCATCCATTTCCTTAAGGAATAGTTAGGTTGCTTCCCAGAGTGTTTTTTAATCCATAAAGATAGGGCTGCAATGGAAAATCATACACACAGATCTTTGTGATGTGAATATAGGGAGTTCTTTGTAGGTCTTTTTTTTTTCTTTGTAGGTCTTAATGACAAATTTTTTCCATTGTAATTTTGATTTTTCCTTACTTTTTATTTTGAAAAATTTGAAAAAATAGCAACAGGGGAGACTTCAAGTGGATGTCCCAGCTGTTAACATTTTGATTTCACTACATTTGTTTTCTCTCTCTCTCTACCCCTACATTTTTTATGGCTGTCATGACCCGTTTGAGATAGTTATGGATACCACAACATACCTCAGTAATAACCTCAGCCACCCCCATTTGGAGATCTGGGGGTGCACAGAAAATTGGAGCTAAATACGTGAGCGTGCAGCTTCTAAAAATAAGAGCATCTTCCTTTCCAAGCATCCACAATAACATTATTTTACGTAATTAATACTAATATTTCTGCCATTTTCAAATTTCTCCATTTGTCCCCAGATAGTCTTTTATGGCCTTATTTTTAAAATGAGGATCTTTCATGTTTTACCCATTGCTTTTAATTGCTATGTCTCCTTACTCTCTCCTTTAATTTTAAGTAATCTCTATACCCAGTGTGGGGCTTGGACTCCTGACCCTGAAATCATGGGTTGTATTCTCATCTGACCGAGCCAGCCAAGTGTTACTTCTTTACTCTTTTTTTTTTAATAAAGATGTTTATGTATTTATTTGACAGAGAGATAGAGATCACAAGTAGGCAGAGAGGCAGGCAGAGAGAGAGGGGGAAGCAGGCTCCCCGCCGAACAGAGAGCCCGATGTGGGGCTCGATCCCAGGACCCCAAGATCATGACCTGAGCTGAAGGCAGAGGCCCAACCCACTGAGCCACCCAGGCGCCCCTTCTTTACTCTCTTTTAATCTTAGATTCTTAAGAGGTGCCTGGCTGGCTCAGTTGGTGGAGCATATGACTCTTGATCTCAGGGTTGTGAGTTCAAGCCCCATATTGGGTGTGGAGCATATTTTTAAAAAATTAATTAATTTAATAGAATCTTTGGTTATTTGCAGAGTCCACAATAGTTTCCTCACCTCCAAATTAAGAAATCGGTAAATAAAATCAGCACCATGTTCTGGGTCTGTTTGTTACCTCACAGTGTCATTTAACTTGCTCTTCTGTGCTAAATTTCCTGTGACCTGAAAGTCAGTCTAGAGACTAGATGAAGTTTCAGGGTCACCATTTTTGACCAGAACGTTCCAGTCGGCCCATACAACCAGGCAGTTCCTCTCGGGTCACTGGTAACAAGCCTGTGGGTGTGAGAGAACAGAAGCTCAGCCTGTGCTCCGTGCCTCGCCCTGAGCCCCGGGTCTGTGTCTTGGCAGCATCCCTTCCTCGAAAGCCTGTGGGCCGTTCACCAACTTCAACACCACATGGGAGGTGGTCCCCAAGACAGTGAGCACCTTTCCCAGCTCTCTGCAGTCCTTGGTCTATGGCGTCACATCAGAAGCCTTCGCAGTGCCTTTCTTCATGATCATCTGGTGAGTAAACATCGCCTGGACCCTTGCAAGTATTCTCCGTGGAGGCCCATGGAGCCTTCTCTGCTGGGAAATGCAAGCTCATCTGCTACACTTGATAAGTTATAGAACCTCCCCTCTCCCTTTGCCCCCTCCCTGCTTGTGTGCTCTCTCTCTCCTCTCTCTCTCAAATAAATCAAATATTTAATAAAAAGGTAGGAGGTGCCTGGGTGGCTCAGTTATTTAAGTGTCTGCCTTTGGTTCAGGTCATGACGCAAGGTCCTGGGATCCAGCCCCAAATTGGGCTCCCTGCTTAGCGGGGAGTTTGCTTCTCCCTCTCCCTCTGCTGCTCCCCCTGCTTGTGTGCTGTCTTTCTCTCTTTCTCTCTTATATAAATAAAATCTTAAAAAAGTTTCTGAACATCTGTGAGCCTTCCTTTCCCATTTTTACAATGGGCATCATAATAGTGATTTTTTTTTAAGATTTTATGTATTTATTAATTTAGGGAGAGAGAGAGAGAGAGAGAAAGCATGCACAGGGGCACAGGGAGAAGACGAGAATCCCAAACAGGCTCTGTGCTGAGCAGGAGCCTACACAGGGCTTGATCTCATGACCTTGAGATCATGACCTGAGCTAAAACCAAGAGCTGGAAGCCACCTGGAGGCTCCAAAATAGTGATTCTTTAAGAGGGTCATTGAGCGGGTCTAGTAAGATTAAGCATCTGCCTTTGGCTCGGGTCATGATCTCAGGGTCCTGGGATCAAACCCCACATCGGGCTCCCTGCTCTGCGGGAAGCCTGCTTCTCCCTCTCCCACGCCCTCTGCTTGTATTCCGTCTCTCACTGTCAAATAAATAATAAAATCTTTAAAAAAAAATGATCCTGCAGCTAAAGCACTTAGCCCAATGCCTGCCATAAAAACCCAATAAACGGGACGCCTGGGTGGCTCAGTTGGTTAAGCAGCTGCCTTCGGCTCAGGTCATGATCCCAGCGTCCTGGGATCGAGTCCCACATCGGGCTCCTTGCTCCGCAGGGAGCCTGCTTCTCCCTCTGCCTCTGCCTGCCTCTCTGTCTGCCTGTGCTCGCTCTCTCTCTCTAACAAATAAATAAAATCTTAAAAAAAAAAAAAAACCAATAAACATTGCTGATTAATATTATTATTTACAAAATCACTTGCACTTTGTAAAGACAGTGATTACTGGGGAGAGAGAAGAGCACTGAATTAGAAGCATGCACTTGAACCCTGTCTCTACTACTGATACATAGAACGTGTCCTCCCTGTGCCTCAGTTTCCTCACCTGGAAAATGGGGTAAGAATGGCACATACCTCATAGGGTTGTGAGAAGAAGGCAATACGGTTAACATAGTGAAATGGGTAGCAGAGGACCTGGCCCTTAGTAAAAGCTCAGTAAATGGCAGGTGTTCTACATCAAGGTGACAAGAGTCTTTTCTGCACAGTGATTAATTTGAGTGTTAAAGTAATTCGAGGGCCATCTGGGTGACCCTCATTTGGTGTCTGACTCTTTTTTTTTTTTAAGATTTTAAAAATTCATTTATTTGACAGAGAGAGAGAAAGAACCCAAGTAGGGGGAGCAGTAGGCAGAGGGAGAGGGAGAAGCAGGCTCCTTGCTCAACAAGGAACCAGATGCGGGGCTTGATTCCAGGATGCTGGGATCACGACCTGAGCCGAAGGCAGACACTTAACTGACTGAGCCACCCAGGTGCCCCTAAGTGTCTAACTCTATCTCAGTTCAGGTCTCAATCTCAGGGTCAGGGGTTCAAACCCCACATTGGGTGTGGAGCCTACATTAAAAAATAATAATAATAAAATAATTCTTATCACAAATGTACATTGAGGTCTTACTATGTGCTGGGTATTCTAATTATAGTCTATCCTGATTCTTAATGGATTCCATTTTTTGTGTCTGTGTTGTGAATATGCCTACTTGCTAAAATATTTTGTAACCCCAAAATCAGTGCTTGAGGCAAGTTCATGGTCATTTGTGGACTTGCACAGAGTGGCAAAAAATTGGAGTCACCCAAAAATCACTATCTTAGTCTGTTTGGGCTGCTGTAAGAAAATACCATAGACTAGGTGGCTTATAACCAATTATTTCTTATAGTTCTGGAGGCTGCAAGTCCAAGGTCAGGGTGTCCATCTGCGTGGTTAGGTGAGAGCCGTCTTCTGGCTTGCAGACCTCTCATATCCTCACATAGCAGATGGGATGAGCTAGCTCTCTGGGGTCCCTTTGATCAGGGCACTAATCCCATTCATGAGGGCACCGTCCTCATGACCTTAGCACCTCCCAAAGGCCCCGCTTCCTAATACCATCACCTTGGGATTAGGATTTCAAACATGAATCCGGGGGGCACACAAACCCCATAGCACAAACACCATAGCACGCATGTTACCGGCTAGAGTCAAACAATGCTCAATAGTCTGCCTTCTCCTTTTAGCTCTCATACTATCAATAACTGTCCTTTTGTGATCTCTGTGGGGCCAGGTTTCTTGCATTTTGTGCTTTTGGTGGGTCATTTCACTGTTTAAATTGGTCCCAAGCATACCGAAGGGCTTCTAGTCATTCCTAGGTGCAAGAGGGCTTGTGATGATGTGCCCTGCAAAGAAAATAGGTAAGTTAGATAAGCTTCATTCGGACATGCATTATAGCGCTGGTTCAATGTTAATGGATAGCCAAGTTCAATGTTAAGGAATCAACAATAACATTTAAATAAGATGTCTTTAAACAGAAACAAGGTTATATTTTGATAACTTTCTTTCTCAGTAAGTAAGAAACATAAAACATGGTATTGATCTGTTGACAAAAATGTTGTGACCGGTGACTCAAGGGACCTACCCCAGTTCGCCCCCTAGGGGCACTGGTTCAGAAGTCACTAAGTCAGTGTTCCTGGAGGCTTTATGGAATGTAAGTACTACGGATAACTAGAATTGATTGTAGCTGGCATGAATTAACTGTAATGACATCATTGCAATTATCCCTTGATATAGATAGTCTGACAGTAAAACCCCACTACCATGCAAGAAGAGAACCCCCCAAATTTATTTGTTAAAGGCAGGATACCTTTGATAGAGATTAATAAAATGGCTTGGGGAAGCTATGCAGACAGTCAGCCTGGGATTCTAAGTATCTCAGGATCCAGCTCCATCCTAGGGTGTTTGACCCCAAGCTATGGCTTGGCTCGCACCATCTGGTGGTGGTTGCCTGATCTGGCCATTCTTGCCTTGTGGCCACGGTGTGTTCCAGAAGAGTATCATTGCTATGGGTGATTCCATTTCTTCCTCAGCCCTATCTGGGGAGATTAGACAGGAAACCACCTCCCCTTCATGGAATAGAATGAAGTTGCCTACTGTTTACCTGGCAGCTGGCCCACCACTCCACGTGCCCCTCTCCCCAAAGAGAATAACTTCAACCACCCCCATCTTGAGATCTGGGACCACACAGAAGACAGGAGCCAACAGCCAGTTGCTTTTATTCAAAGATGTATTATCCTAGGCTTGTTGTCCCCGACTTTTCCTGTATTATCCTCATTGTAGATGAGGAAACGGGGGCCAGGGAAGTGATCGTCCACAGCCAGTTCCTTCCATACTGAGCTGTCTGGACCATCTCCTTCTCTTTCCTTGTCATACTGTGTGTGCCAGGGGAACAACAACTTTTAAAGATATTTGTTTATTTATGTGACAGACAGAGATCACAAGTAGGCAGAAAGCCACTGAGCCACCCAGGCACTCCCAACAACTTTTATTTTATTTTATTTTATTTTAAAGATTTTATTTATTTATTTGACAGACAGAGATCACAAGTAGGCAGAGAGGCAGGCAGAGAGAGAGGAAGGGAAGCAGGCTCCCTGCTGAGCAAAGAGCCCAACATGGGGCTCAATCCCAGGACCCTGGGATCATGACCCGAGCTGAAGGCAGAGGCTTTAATCCACTGAGCCACCCAGGCACCCCCCCAACAACAACTTTTAATATTGATTTTAAAAAAGCAAGGCATGAATCAATCTCTACTACCACTGCTAACTAAATAACCCTCTGGGGCTGTTTCTTATGTAGAGATTGCTGGGTGTAATCTCTACACCCAGTGCAGTATAGTTCTTGACCCAGAACGTCAAGATCAAGAGTCACACCCCAGATTTTTCCTTCCTCCCTTCCTCCCTTCCTTCCCTCCCTCCCTCTCTTCCTTCCTTCCCCTCCACCTGTCTGTCCATCCCTCCCTCCCTCCCTCTCTTCTTTCTTCTTTTTCTAACAGAAGTAAACCTGTTCTGGGCAAAATGGCCCAGTTGTTCATCCAGTGGCCCTTCAGCTGGCACAGACTCCCTAGTGACCGCTTTCTTGTGTTACAGCCTCATCATGTTTTACTTCATCGCCCTGGCCGGAGCACACAAGCGGGTGGTGGTCCAGCTCCGAGAGCAGCTGTCCCTGGTAAGGAAGAGCAGGTCTAGAGGGTCATGGCGGGGGACGCCTACGCAGGACACCTAAAGGAGAGTGGTGCTTCCCCCAGGGAGGGGATGGAATGCCGTGGCGCGGCTCACCACTGCTTCCCAGAACTGCGCTGGGGCCAGGCCTTCTCCAGTTTCACGTAGTCATGGGCTTGTCCATGCCTTCAGTGTGTACGGTGATCACTGCCTGCCCCTCATACTGTGCTGGGATACAGTGGTGACAGAGGGAGACGAGACTGCTGAATAGTTACAGAGAAACCATGAATTCCAGTAGTGGGAGCCGCTGTGAAGGTAACATGGACGGGACAGTTAGGTGAGGAGCGGCCCTCTGCGGCTGTAGATGGTGGTCCCGGAGGGCCTCTTGGAGGCGGTGACATTGGCGCTGAGACTTGAAGGACGAGGAGCCCATTGTGGGAAGCCTCGGGGATGAGAGTAACAGGCAGAGGGGACAGCGAGGGCACTCCCAGGGACAAGTGGCATGGCCAGAGAGTCAAGATGATGCTGGATTGTCAGCTGGGGTCACAGCACAGTGTGAGGGCTCTGGTGACAAGTTTGGGTTTAATTCTGGGTGTAATGGGAAACCAATCACAGTAGCAGTCTGACGTACATTTCTTTTGAAGATTATTTACCTATTTAGAGAGCGAGTGTGTGAGACAGTGTGGGGGAGATTTTGAGAGAGAATATCAAGCAGACGCCACAATGAGTGCAGATCCCGACTTGGGGCTAAGTCTCACGGCCCTGAGATGACAACCCGAGCGGAAACCAGGAGTCGGACTCTCAACCGACTGCACCACCCAGGCACCCCGTCCGTCTGACGTATATTTTTTAAAGACTGTTGGCTCCTCTGTGGACAAGAGGCTGTGGAGGGGCAAGAGGGCAAGAGGCAGACCAGTCTGGAGGCCATTACCACCGTCCAGGGGTTGGGATCCTTAACCCCGAGTCTGACGGGTAATTGATTAGGTTGAAATGAAGATATTTGTTTCCAAATATATTGAATGTGCTCTTGCACCGATTTCTATCTTTAGGAAAGTCGTGACAAGCGTTACCTGATCCAGAAACTAACAGAAGCCCAGAAGGATTTGAAGAACCGACTGGATTGGCAATGAGGATCCTGCTCGTTCGCTGACCTTGTGACCAGTCAAGCCTACACAGTCCACCCGAGTTTGGACCAGAACTTGTAAAATATATTTTTCTGGAGTTCAGGTCTTTCCTGAAGGCAGCTCCCTTGGCGCAGGTGCCGTGGCAGTGTTTTTGGTACCCGGCCCCTGTGGAGGGCTCTCATGACTTAGAAGAAGCAAGCTTGGTTTGAACCCAAGTGTTTGCTTATAGACCAGCAGCTGTGTGACTCTCCTCCAAAACTGACTCATTAAGCCGTTTAAGCTGTCAGGACAAAAATTGAGGAGGAGAGCCCTTTTATATTTTTCAAAGCTTATTTGGCTGGTCTTTTATGGTTAACTGTGACGGTCACCCAGTTATGAAGCTGGGCTAGTTCTTTTGCAACCAGGTTCTGGGGGTTTAGGCTGAGAAGTGTTCCTTAAGAAGTAGTAACCCTTTTGACTTCAATGAGATCCGACTTTTTTTTTTCCATAAAGAGAAATCCTCGAATTGTGGGATGTTTGGAACAGATGGTGGAAACATGGAGAGAATGGGTTTGCAATCCCAGCTACCTAGTAGTAATGTGAGAGAGAAAAGCGATTCCTGCTGCGTCAGTAAGCAGTGTCTGAATACCCTGGGTGAAGCTTTAGGAGGAGGGGAATGGCTGCAGGTCGAGGACCTTGACGTCTTAGCTCCCGAGGCATCGGGAGCTGCAGCCTTCGTACTCAGGGGGAAACTGACTCTACGGTGCTGAGACCCTCCTGGTCCTGAGTTCTGAGACTTAGCAGAGGGCCCTGGGTCATCAAAACTAAGAGGCAAAGTTTGCCTTTCAAGTCTTCCAAAATGCCATTTCCCTCGCTGCACTGAGGTCCCCATCTCTGAAGGACACTATGTGCTTCGGAGCCAGGCTGGAAAGGGCGGGTGAGGACACGCACGGAGCTCGGGGTTTATGTGCAGGAGCGCTGGAGGGCTGTGGGTCACAGCCTCAGACCAGCCTGTGCCAGTGGCCCGGAGTACACCGAATGCTGGCATCTTCAAGGCACATATCCATATTCTAAGGGCTCTTTTTCCCTTGTGCCGAAAATTTTGAGTTTTATTTTTACAAAATATGCAGAGTAGTGCTTCAGGGTTTCCATTACAGAAAAAAAAGGGGTGCAGTAAATACCTCATCAGAAGCTTACCCAAAATTAATAGCACAACAAAATTAATAGTACTAACAAAGTACTTAGTTTTGTAACAGACTGTGTGAGCCTTTCCTTCTGTTGTTTTCCTTCCCTTCACTGGCTCAAAACCTTTTCCTAGGGAGTAGCCTGGAGTTTAAAGCTGGCACATGTTTTAGAAAGCTGCTGCTAACAGTATTTCCCCCCATCACCCATACCTTCCATTACTCAAAAATGATTGATTCCTTGCTCCGAGAAGCAAAGCAAGCTTGCCGTGGCACACACATTTCTGTGTATTTGCCCCTTTGCCTGATCATTTTCTGGCTCTTCCCCAAGGTTAGCATTAACACTGGATATTTATGTACCTATGAGACTGATGAGCTTTTCAAGCTAATAACTAGTATCATGGAATTTTGAGTAACCAAAAGTTCACTCTGTCCTCGCTTGAAAAAAATATAATTGTTGGCATTTTTGCCAAGCACACTTATATATAGCCTTCACCATGCTTCTCAGGACAGTCAAGATGTGTGTGTGTGTGTGTGTGTGTGTGTGTGTGTAAATGTGTGAGATGGAAGCTCCGTTCTTTCCCTGTTATAAAATTGATACTGATTTATGCTAATATCTTTGTTTTGGTTAAATGCTGCTGATTTGCATACCTCTTACTTGAATATTTTTCTATATTTTGATAACTTTAATAACTTCAAGTGATGTCTGTGTAATTGTTGAAGCGCAGGTCTAACAAATGTGCCTTATAACTACTGATTAAACAGTATCTTGAAGGTTTTAAAATGTGTTTGTGTATATTGGAATTTATGGAGGTTTCTTGTCAGCAATCAAGTGATCATGGAACTTGGTAAAGTCACTCTTTGCCTTTTCCTAGAATCACATAAGTGTTTAATGCAGTCCATCAGATGAGTGATTTTAAGACACCTTGGCTCTGCTGAATCCAAGGAGAGGTATATGTGTATATTTTTTTAATATTTATTTATTTATTTGACAGAGATCACAAGTAGGCAGAGAGAGAGAGAGAGAGAGAGGAGGAAGCAGGCTCCCTGCTGAGCAGAGAGCCCGATGCAGGGCTCAATCCCAGGACCCTGGGATCATGACCTGAGTTGAAGGCAGAGGCTTTAACCCACTGAGCCACCCAGGCACCCCAATATATGTGTATATTTTAAGCTGAAAAGACATAAAACTATTTCAAGCACTCCCCTTCCCACCCCCGACCTCCAGAGGGAACCAATGCTAATGATGATGTTATTTTATTCTCCCAGAAAATTATAGTACATGTTCAAACAGATATCTATGTGTGTGGTTGAATATATGAAATACATATTTCTGAGCTTCTCCCTTTTTTCCCCTTAATAACATCTTGAAGATCTTTCCATATAAGTAGCCACGTCATTCTTTTTTATACACAGCATTCCATTGTATCAGTGTGCAAGGGTTAACTTCTAGCTAGATACTTTTGTTTGCAACTAGCGAAAGCTGCTTCCCATCCCCTATCCTGTTACAAACAGGGGGAGCTGGAATTTTAGAAGCCCGTGCCAAGCCTGTCTCTGTTTCTCTGTTCTGCCTAAAGAACAGGTTCTTGTTCTTTTTTTTTTATTTTTTATTTTTTATTTATTCATTTGACAGGGAGAGAGATCACAAGTAGGCAGAGAGGCAGGCAGAGACAGAGAGGGGGAAGCAGGCTCCCTGCTGAGCAGAGAGCCCAATGTGGGGCTTGATCCCAGGACCTTGGGATCATGACCCGAGCCGAAGGCAGAGGCCTTAAACCACTGAGCCACCCAGGTGCCCCCAGGTTCTTGTTCTTTATCAAGGCAGGCTTCCATATTCTTGAAATCACAAAATATTCTCATCCCAGCAAAGAGAAGAATCCAGTTAGGCAAGTTTTTATTTGGCAGTATCTGATTGACGCTAGTCACGAGTAAATAATGATGAAGAAAGGAATTAATTTTGCCAGAGTGGAGCTGTAAGGTCTGATCCCTAGAAAGATAGGACTTCTGAATGTATCTTCTTTATATAGAGTACGGCTTTATTAGTAAAGTCCATCTGGTATATCTTCTCTCCAACACATGGGGTGCATGGGACCTGGGATGGGTTTGCTACTTGCTTAATTGTATTATTTCCTACAGGTGTCTTCACCCAGATGAAATTCCCTTATCTTTAAATGGAAAATAATACATATATTTACTTTTATGCTTGAGAATGGAATTAGGGACTAATATGTGTTTTCTTTTTTCTTTTTTTTTTAAGATTTATTTATTTGACAGACAGAAATCACAAGTAGGCAGAGAGGCAGGCAGAGAGAGAGGAGGAAGCAGGCTCCCTGCTGAGCAGAGAGCCTGATGCGGGGCTTCCCAGGGTCCTGGGATCATGACCCCAGCCGAAGGCAGAGGCTTTAACCCACTGAGCCACCCAGGCGCCCCGTTCTTTTTTCTTTTTTAAGATTTTATTTATTTGTTTGAGAGAGAGGGAGCGAGTAAGAGAGAGCATGAGAGGGTAGAAGGTCAGAGGGAGAAGCAGACTCCCTGCGAAGCTGGGAGCCCGATGTGGGACTCGATCCCAGGACTCCAGGATCATGACCTGAGCTGAAGGCAGTCGCTTAACCAACTGAGCCACCCAGGCACCCCTAATATGTGTTTTCTTTTTGAAATTTTGTTTTCTCATTTTAAAAATACTTGTTTATTATAGAAAATACAGAGGACACTGAAAGCTACAGAGAAGAAAAGTAAAAAATCACATATAAGCACCATTTATGGATAGTAACTGTTAATCTTTGAGCCATATTCCTTTTCAGATAAAGAGCACAGAGGAGGGGCGCCTGGGTGGCTCAGTGGATTAAAGCCTCTACCTTCAACTCAGGTCATGATCCCGGGGTCCTGGGATCGGGCCCCGTGTCAGGCTCTCTGCTCGGTAAGCACAGATGAGGAAGGATGGGATGAAAAGAAAGAAAAAAAATGTTGGTATTCTCATTTCTTTTTCACTTACTATGTTTTTTCAAAAGTTCTTTATAAACATTTCAGTGGGCTACATAATATAACATCATACAGATGGGTCTTCATTTTTAACATTCCTTTGCTGCTTAACATTTTGTTTTCAAATTTTCCTGACAATAACTGGGACATCTATAAATTTTTGTTAACATATTTTCTTTTTAGGGACAGAGACCTAGAAGTGGAATTACGATGAAGGTTTAGAAAGAACACTCTGGGGGCGCCTGGTGGCTCAGTGGGTTAAAGCCTCTGCCTTTAGCTCAGGTCATGATCCCAGGGTCCTGGGATGGAGCTCTCTGCTCTGCAGGGAGCCTGCTTCCCTTCCTCTCTCTGCCTGCCTCTCTGCCTACTTGTGGTCTCTGTCTGTCAAATAAATAAAATCTTAAAAAAAGAAAGAAAGAACACTGGGCCTTTGAGAGGTTTATACTCAGTAGCTTTACATGAGAATGTTACATCATCTTTGCTTTCACTAAGTATTTGGATTTTATAAACTATTCCATAGTTTGTTATTTGTAGTTTGTTAGAGTAGTTTGAAAATAACTACCACCTTCAATTATTTTATAGTATATTAAATATTTTATAGTAATTTGGAAAAAAGATATAATCAAGGGTGTGAAGTAGAAAGTGAAAGGCCCCTTCTCACAATCCCAACCCTCTAAAGTTACCAATATTAAATGTTTTGTTCTATATCCTTCCAGATATGCATCTTTGATTTTTTTCCTTTCATATATATACCCTACACATTTGAAAAATTCTTTTTCTTTTCTTTTTTTTTTTTAATTTTTTTTTAAAGATTTTATTTGACAGAGAGATAGCACAAGTAGGCAAAGTGGCAGGCAGAAGGAGAAGGAGAAGCAGACTCTCCCATGAGCAGGGAGCCAGATGCAGGACTCGAACCACGACCCCAGGATCATGATCTGAGCCGAATGCAGCCACTTAACCTGAGCCACCCAGGAACACGTCTTTTTTTTTTTCCTTCCTTCCTTCCTCCCTCCCTCCCTTCCTTTTTAAAAAAGATTCTATTTATTTAACAGAGAGAGAGACAGCTAGAGAGCGAACACAAGCAGGGGGAGAGGAAGAGGGAGAAGCAGGCTTCCCACTGAGCAGGGAGCCCAACATGGAGCTCCATCCCAGGACCCTGGGACCGCGAGACGCAAGCCAAGGCAGACACTTAACGACTGAGCCACCCAGGCGCCCCAGAAAAATTATTTCTATTGGAAATATCCCTTGCAGGAGGTTTGCTGTACAGTGGATATGCATTATTTTAAAAATATACAACAAAACTTACAAAAAACAAAACGAAACAGTTTGGGAATGACAGAAAACTTGAGAAGTTAGAGATGTCCCGTATATACCCTTTGCCCCCCACATGCATAGTCACCCTCATTCTCAACATCCCCCCCAGAGTGGTTCCTTAGTTAGCAGGGGTGAGTTTACGCACACACTGATAAACATTACCGAATGTGCTCTCCCAACACGAGCCCATAGCCCATCAAATTTGTACCAAAATGAACACCAACAAAGAAGTGGGAACACGAAATCCCAGAACCATACTATTGGAACAACACTTAAAACTAGAAAACATCTAAACAGCCTCTCGGATGTTAGCCTCACCACCTAGAGACCCTATTAAGCATATGGTGAGTTTAATTTCAACATGCAATTTCTACTGTTTTAAAGCCAATGTAGAATACACACAGAGAAAACTCTCCTTCTTGTTGGTAAAGCAAAAAATGCAATGGCTGTGCCAGTAAAGAATCCCTTCACGATCCTTTTTCCCAGGAATCTACCCTGGCAGGATCTTGGGAAGAGCAATTCAGCATCCTCATCTCCCTAGCAACCCAAGTCTCTTACAATCGTTAGTCACTTGAGTGATTGATTGATAGTGATCATGTCCAATAGCATCCTTTCACTTGCCCTTTCCAGCCAATCGAATGGAAGCAGGGACCTAGGGGCGTGTCCACCGATGCGAGGGCGCGCAGTGTATGTCTTACGTCTCCTCTGCGTCATCAGTCTGCGCTGAACGCGCGTTTAGCCCGCCTTGCGCGGTGGAGCGGTTACCTGGTCACAGCAATGGGCTGCGCCGCGGCGGCGGCGGGTCGTTCCCTGTGGCAGCTGCGCACGGGCGCCCTGCGGCCTTACTCAGGTACAGTAGGAAGACGGTCGCGGCCGCGCGCTGAACCGGCGGGCTAGGGAATTTTAGCATGTGGCCTGGACCGGAGAGGTCACGGGGGTGGGGGCAGACGTTCCAAGACGTCATAAGGCCGCGACGGAGCGCGACTCCGGGGCGTGAACCTCGGGGCGCTGATAGGCAGGGCGGGAACGTGGGGAGAATGCGGGGCGGGAGGGGCGTGTTGTTCAGCAGGGACGCTGTGAAGTGTCCGCTCAGGGTCGGCGTGTTGTGGAGTGACGTAATGGCACACCTGTACCGGGCCGTCTCTGCAGGTGTGGTCGGCATTCCAGGTTGAGTACAGGTGGCGACCTTGAAAGATCAGTGCCCTGCGGGTGTTATCGTAGCCTTCGCTCAGGGCCTCCATAGGCACAGTGTGGTCATGCGACCAGCGGCGTGGGCTTGTTAGAAGTGCAGGTTCAAAGGCCCCACCCCTGACTTACTAGGTCGCTTTGTCTGCATTTTACCAAGACCTTCGAATGATTTGCATAAAGTTTGAGAAGCCCCAGGGTGGTGGAAGCATATAGGAGCATAATAATTGGAATGGGGATATGGGTCCTTCTCCTATCCTTTTTTCATCAGAGCTGCGTCAGAAAATTGTTGTGAGGCCTTTTCTCCAAAAGTTAAAGCATTCGTGAACCACTTAAAGATTTTTGCCTTTTAGAAATAACCACTTGTACTTTTGATTACTAAATGTACTTTCTCTGCAGCCGTGTTCCGTTTTTAAATAATTTCAGGGAAATTAAATCCTTATGGTAAAAGCAGAAAACTAGTATTGCTTGCCCCTAATAGAGTAATCAAAAAAATAAATGTGCTGAAAACAAGTTAATAAATTGTATTAGATTGTCTACCAAGGCCTGTCTTTATGGTTAAAAAAAGCAGGGAAAGAGGGAGATAAGTATTAGGAAGATATTTATAAACTGACACATTCTCCTTAATGAAATCAGAGAATTGAGAAAGAATTTAAAAGAGAGTAACTCTTACTACATGGATGTATTTAATGCACATTCATAAACCACCTAAGATCTTCCCATACACCACTTAAAATCTAGGTACCATCATTGATAGGTGTTTCACACTTTGGGAAAGCACTAACATAAAATGATGTATTTGAGAGCTTCTAGCCCTGGCCTCAACTTTACTTTACTCAAATTTAAAATGTGTGACAATGCAGGCAAAACTCGGAGGACTATTAAAC
>RCUC01091329.1:0-11380 GCA_003697995.1 Taxidea taxus jeffersonii | reverse complement strand
TGATGGACATACGCCCCACGCTCGGCTCTGCCAATCATCCTGTTGACAGACACGTCACAGAGATCTCTTTGGCATTCCACAGCACCTTGGCAGAGTGTCTTCTCTGTCATGGAGGTCTACTATTTCATGAGGAGGCACCATTAGACATTTCTAACTGCTTTTGCCAGGCTCCTCTGAAAAATTTCAGAGAGGGCTGCCCATGACTTGCACTGGAACTCACCAAGGGCCAGAAGCACAAATGCTCAGCTTCTGTTGGGCCCAAGAGAGGCGGGCTGGCCTCATGCAGTTGGGGTAGTTAGGGGAGCTGGGATAAGGGGCAGACCCCTGGGCATCCGCCCAAAGAGGTTCCAGTTCTGGATGTCTGGGATGGTCTGGGATTCTGCTTCCGAGAGCCCATCCCCAGAGGACTGAGATGCAGCGGTCCGTGTACCATTCTTCCAGGGGCACTAGGATAGTCGCAAGAGCTTAGTGCCAGGCAGGCCTGGACCCAAACCTCCCTGTATCAACTGCGGGACCTCATCTGCATTCCTTCACGTTCTTAGGCTCCCTTTCCTACCTGTAAACTGGCCTTGTCTTACACCAACATGAGGGAGAGTTTTCTAAGTGGTGGTTGTTAACGCTAGCCAGGGGCATCCCCTACTTGGTCTTTACAACGATTATCAAGGTGGGAGCTACTATTCCCAAACTCTGGAAACCTCGCTTGAACCCACCTCCTCCTCCTCTGTTGGACTGTGATGCTGAGTGGTAGTGAGGAGGAAGATCTGTAGGCACAGTGCTGAGTCTGTGGCGGGTGGCTGGTACTCACTGCCCAAGCCCCAGCCTGTTGCTCCAGCCAGGGGTGGGTTTGGAGCTGTTAAGGATCTGGGGATGGGGCTTGCAGAGCCTGGAGCGCTCAGAGCCCAGGGGTGGATGTCAATCCCTCGGTGAAAATTCACTGAGGCTTTCTAACATAGGTAGATATGAACTTGGACCAGGGAGAAAGGCATGCACCATGTGCTGGTTTGGCTGGGAGAATCACCCAAGTGCATCTAGAGATAGCGGAGGACGTTCCCAGATGGGAAGCCCTACCAGGGGAGGGTCTGTGATCTCTCCCTCCCTCTCCCTCTCCCTCTCTCTCTCTCTCTCTCTCTGTGTGTCAAATAAATAAATAAATAAAATCTTAAAAAAAAAAAAGAAAATGAGGGGGAAATGAATGAGTAAATGAGGGTCACTGTTTTACCTGATCATGGTTTTTTTTTTTTAAGATTTTATTTATTTACTAGAGAGAGAGAGAGAGAGCGAGCGAGCACAGGCAGACAGAGAGGCAGGCAGAGGCAGAGGGAGAAGCAGGCTCCCTGCCAAGCAAGGAGCCCGATGTGGGACTCGATCCCAGGACGCTGGGATCATGACCTGAGCCGAAGGCAGCCGCTTAACCAACTGAGCCACCCAGGCGTCCCTGATCATGGTTTTTAACCTGATCATTTTATAATAAGCAAGATTTTGCTTTTCTCACTTCAGCATTTCCCAGTGGAGTTTAAATCATCGGAGTCCTGTGGATCCATGCTAAACACCCTCTGTGGTTCTCTTAAGAACCAAGGTCAAAAGTCCAGCACTGGCTTTTCTTTGAGCTGCTAGGATTGTCTCCTTTCATGCACCCAACAAATATTTACTGAGCGTTTACTGTGAGTGAGGCAATGTTTTGGGCACTAGAGAAACATCAGTGAACACAGTAACAAAAGCCCCTGCTCTCATGGGGATTAGATTCTAATGGGGGGAGAGAGGAGAAAAACCCCAAACCAAAAAAAAAAAAAAAAAACCAAACAACCAACCAGCACAAACATTAGGACATTAGGGGGAACTGGGTTAATTGTATATGGGAACTGTCTCCACTGTCCGTGCTGTTTTTTGTACATCTAAAGTTAATATGTAAGAAACACAAAAGTGTGTGTGTATTTATGTAAATGTATATATGTGTATGTGTGTGTGTATTTATGTAAATGTATATATGTGTATGTGTGTGTGTGTGTGTGTGTGTGTATAATGAAGAATAAGCCAATCAGGGAAGAAATAAGGAAATTGGGAATGCTCTGAGGCAGGAAGAATGGTTGTCATTTTAAAGAGTCTGGTCTTTTTGAAAAAATGATATTTAAGCAAAGATTTGATGAAGATAGAGGGCTGGCCATGGGCCATGGGGGATATGTGGGGAGAGGATGTATCCATTAGGGAAAGTGAGTACAGTGTCTCAGTGGTACCCAGCCCTCAAGAGGACCTTCAGTGACCCTGGTGTCCAGATCCTTGTGTGGTCCCCCCACCCCCGACACTGAACAGGGCTGACCTTTGTAATAAGATACTAACGAAATGGGACATCCATAGCTGGGTCATAAGAGAAATGACAGCTTTGGCCTTGCTTTTTCTTGGATCGTTCTCCCCACAGGAAGCCAGCCACCATATTGTGAGGACCCTCACCCAGCCTTAGAGCAGGGTCCACACAGGGAGGGAATAAGACCTCTAGCCAACAGGCAGCACAACTTGCCAGGCTGCGAGTAAGTCACCTTGGAAGCAGACCCCCTAGCCTTTAGGTGACTATAACCTCACAGACACCCTGATTACAATCTCATGACAGACTCTGAGGCAGGACCCTCCAGCTAAGCTGCTCCCAGACTCCTGACCTGCAGAAAATCAGTGAGATCAAAAGAAAAAACAGTAAGTGTATTGTAAGCAGCTACAAATTGGATTCATTTGTTGGACAGCAATAAGAAACCACTACAAGTCTTCGGGTGGGGGCATGCCTGGTTGCTGGTTCCTGGTGGAACAGCAAAGAGGCAACGTAGCTAGACTGTCAGGTATAAGGAGGACAGGAAGAGATGCGGGTAGATGGCCTGAGTCAATCTTCCTCCTGAAGTAAAAGCTTCCTCTCTGCGGTTATTACTATTATTTGTTTTAGCATTTGGCCTCTCCTGAGTGTTTCTCAGCCCAGACCTTGGGAATGAGCTGTGATGCCCATTTTCTTCACCCTTCTGGTCTTCTGAGATGGATTTAAATCTTCTCTTCCCAGGAAATCTGTGGTGGTGTCACCCTTCCTGAAGTGGTTTCAGTGAGTCCTCATGTTGAAACTGGGCCAGTGCCTCTTGGGGTATTTTTTTTTTCTTTTAAAGGCCAGATTATTTTTGTAGAGAACTAGCATAGATTTGAACAACAACAATGAGAGACATAGAGGGAACAATAGAACAACAGAAACAGAGGCAAAGGTAGAGACAAAGAGAGACAGAGAGACCAAGAGAGAGTGAAAGAAGGAATTTGATTAATTTGAAACAAGTCGTGGCTCTGAGAAGAGTCTGTCAAGGTGGTGAGAGGTGGGGGAGGCTGAAAAGAGAAGTTGGCAAAGATGGCAGGTGAGGGTCATGGGAACAAGGATAGCAGAGATGAGGGGGTATGAAAAGGACCTCCACTTTCTGGGAATTGGACATAGTTGGTGTGGAGCCTGGGAAGAGGGCAGGGGAAACGGGTGTGGCATGCATGACTCCTGAGTCTGAATTCCCTCCTATGGGCCAGAAGTTCTCCTTCCCAGTGGCTTCCAATCCTTCAAAGGTGGGCTCCAAATGGTGGCCCTTCTGAGTCCCAATTAGTCACAAAATCCATTCTAAGC
This sequence comes from Taxidea taxus jeffersonii, assembly GCA_003697995.1. Taxonomy (NCBI): domain Eukaryota; kingdom Metazoa; phylum Chordata; class Mammalia; order Carnivora; family Mustelidae; genus Taxidea; species Taxidea taxus. The sequence continues at coordinate 7,755 of RCUC01091329.1, read as the reverse complement.
TGGAGTTAGGATAGAAGGGAATTTACTGATTTACATAAATAAAAGACCACAATCTGACGTCATCAAGATCCATTTTCTCTCTTTGGTTCTGTCTTCTGCCATATTGACAACACCCTCCTTTAGGCTCTCCCTCTGTGGAGCCTCTTTCTCGGGTTGAATCCAGCAGAAGAAGGTAGTTGGTGTTTGTCCCACTGTAGCCAGACATAGTCTTGATACTCACTGGATAGATGATTCAACTCATGTAGACCATGTGCCTTCTTCTAGGCCAGTCACTGCCACCAGTGGATGCTGAACTTTGGCCAGACTTAGAGCCCCTAGATTGAGGATCAGGGCAGGATGGAGGCTCAGATGGAAATCAGGGGCTTGTGCTACCAGTAGGTGGATGGGGCACATGATAAGATGTGAATGGGGGCATATCTAATAGGATAGTCAAGAATGTTGCCTCATGAGTATGTAGGAGAGCATGGTCGGGGCACCAGATCTAGTCACTCCAACATGTGGTACAGAAAAGTTCTCCCGCTGAATAGTCCGATAGTGGTGCGTGCCCTTATAGTGTCAATGAGCTACCGTCTCACCAGAGCCCTGGTCACACTGTCATTCTTATTGATTTGTTTCATGCTATTTTGAGTCTTTCAACCCCCTTTTATTACTTAGGGGGATGCTAGTTGCTATAAGAGATAAATTCTACAGATCATTGGCTTAAAATGATGTTCCCTCGAGTGAAGTCAAAATGTGAATTCTTGACTGGCGGCACTGGGGCTCTGTTCCACAGAATCATTCAGGGATCGAAGCTCCTTCCGTTCTGTGGCTCTGCCATCTCTTTGTGTCTTAGTCTTTTCCTGCAGCCAGTAGATAGGACAGGACAGAGTAAAGAAAGGACACCTGCTTCTGAGACACCTCTGCCTGGCGGGGAGCCACATGTCACTTTCGTTCATATCCTGCTGGTTCCATCTTGGTGTGAGGGGAACTGGGAAAAGTAGTCCTGATGGAACAGTGGTGGCCCAGCGTCTCCACGCTGTGGAGTGGGGAATCTGCATCTTGGTGGGCGGCTAGCCAGCTTACTGCCCTCACTGAGCATGCCACCCCAAATTATAGATTTTTACAGTTACAGACTAAAAAATGCTGAGAATTATTGCCAGAGGTGACTGCGGGACCACTGAAGGGTTTTAGGCAGCAGAGTGAGGCATGTGGCCATTCCATGGCCCAGTGACACAGACAGGATGCTGGCGGTGAAATGGAAAGGAAGGAGGAGACTTTCTAGAAACCTCAGTCAGGTGAGGGCCATGTTATCCCCACCTCTGCCCCAGTTTTGAATGGCACAATACCTTGACGGACCTCACTTTTATATTCCCTCCATGTACTGAGGGCCCACCATGTACCTTTTGGAAATAGTAGCTATTGATAACTTAGCAGTGTGAAGAGACTGGTGTTATTACCTGCAACTGAAATATAAGAAAATTAAAGTTCAGGAAGGGGAGCGACCTGTCCAAGGTGCATTGGCCCTTCATTGGGTCATCATGGAAGCTGTTGATCTGTATTTGGAAATTCGGGGGGACTCTACTGTGTCAAGCATGCATTTACCCTGTGGCATGTTGTCTTCTTGCTTAGGGAACAAAGGGGTCTGAGTATCTCGTGGTGGTGGGGCCTGGCTGGCAGGTGGATTAGATAGCCCTTTGTGCCCATACCTCCCCCAGGTGCAAAGCTTCAAGCAACACTCTCTCTGTCCCCCTGCCCATCCCGCTGAGTCACCTCCAAGTTCCCAAAAAAGATGCTCTGTGAGTCCCCCTCCTCAGCTCTCAGGAATCTGCCCTGGGGCTCCTGCCCTGGTGGTGGGGGGGCTGCAGCCATATTCCCTTGGCTGGAGGAGCCCGTTCTGCTGACTGGACAGACGGAGCCCACGCACCGGGACCTGGGGAGATGGAGAGAAGAAAGTGGCTGAGCACAGCTCTGCGAGGCTTGGTGATTTATGAGGAGTAGCTTCCGCGGACCATCTGGACCAGGACCTTCAGGAAGCACATCCTGTGTGGAGACGCAGGCAGTGTGGGAGCCCTGCCAGGGAGGAGGGAGGGGCTGGGGAGGTGGGAATGGGGCAGAGCCAATGTGGGAAGAGCCCTGCCAGCGAAGTCGGACAGATTCAGGTTCTTCCTTCCATGTGCAGAATCTTTGGGGCAAGACCCCAAGCACGTGGGGCCTCAGTTTCATCAACTTTAAAATGGAATGACAATCATACCTGTCGTGCTGTTGAGACGTCTAAATGGATCATTGCTTCCAAAAGTACCCATCCCATTGCCTGGAAGGAAGAAAGCTGGTATTCCTGAATGTTGTCCGTAAGCTAAGCATGCAGATGGGTGATGGGAACAGAAAGGTTCCCAGTTTGCGGTTGAGTGGGGGAGGCAGACCATTTTGTGTCATGGGGGATATTTACTCCAAACTCCAGGAGCATAGAAGTAAGAACCACTAATGCCTGGAGGTGAAATTTGGAAACTAAATGGGGGAAATAGGAGCTCTGTGGAGGATGAAGAGGTGGCAAAGGGAACAGTCTGAACACAGGCCTGTCGGACTGAGGTCAGATGTTGGTTCATTCATTTACAACTGGCAGCCCTGACTGATCCACTGGGCTCCAAACCCATATATCCAACCGCCTACTTATATCTCCGTTTGTACGTCTGATGGACCCTGAAATGTAGCATGACCGAAACAGAGCTGCCGGTCCCCTGCCCTTCCCTCTCCATCCATACCAGCCACCAGCCTTCCTCCTTGTAGCTCATCCCTGTCTTGGCAAATGGCACCACTGTCTACTGAGTGACATAAGCCAAAAAATCTAGAAGACATTTCTCCCTGATTTCTCTATATCCCTCACTATATCCAGTGGTACCACATTGTACCACTTCATATATGTGGTCCCTCCTGGAACTGTGTGATGTGGTCTTGATCTCACACCCCCAGATTTATCCATCAGCAAGTTCTGTCTGTTCTCATGTCCCGAGTACATTGAGAACCCATTTTGTTCTCTCTGTCTCCGCCACCACCATCACAGCATCTAATTCTTTGACCCCATGCCTGTCTTTTGGGAATGAGCATCTAATCTCTTCATAGCTACCAGAGTGATCTTTGCAAAACAGAGACAAATTCAAAGACACCCCCCCCCCGCCGTGGAAAGTCTTTACCTGACAGTCATTTTCACAGTAGTTCTGTGCAACAACTCACTCTAAAACTATGTGCTACAGAGTAATAAATGTTTTTTTCTTGCTCATGTGTCTGAGGGTTGGCTGAGGCTTCCCAACACATCCAACACCCTCTGTTTGCTCAAGCAAGTCATGGGGCCAAGTCCAAGGTCAAGGAGAAAAGAAGTGTACTCCATCACCTTGAGGTCATAGGAAGGTGTAGATATATAATTTGTTACCGTGGGATAAAGAATTAGGACCAATAATTCAATCTTCAACAAAGATTTTTAGTGGCTTTCTATTAAACTTAGAATATGGCCTAAACTTTAACCCCCTCAGGCTCTGGCCCTGGATATGGCTCCATTCTCAACTTCTGCCACTTTTCCCCTCACCTATTTCTTTCTAGCCATGCTGCCTTTGTGGCTGCTCCTCAAGCTTTCTAAACTCTTCTTCTGCCTCAGGACCTTTGCACTTATCATTCTGCCTGTCTGGATCACACTGCTCCCAGATCTTCACATGACAGGCTCCTTCTGGCCCCCAGGTCTCAGATGGAATGCTGTCTACACCTGGGGAGCTCGTTAAAGACACAGACCCTTTGGCTCCATCAAGCCAAATTTAGAGATTCCAAAATGGCAGATCTAGGGGTGTGTCTGAGGACGAGATGCCCACTAGTGATGTCAGTGCTCGGGTTCTGTGGACACATTCTGCTGGGAGAGGAAAACATGCCCCAGGAGTACTGGGGAGGATGTGCCTGGCCTAAGTCTGTTGGGGTTCAAGGAAGCAGCAGCTGAGCCCATCCTTGAGGGAGGAGGAGGAGGTGGTCAGGCAGACAAGACTGGGTTTTGGGGTTACCCCATGACTCTGCACGCTTCCTGGGTGTGAGCTTTCGAGTTACTCCCACCCCATCCAGCCCAGGCCCTGCTGGCACGGCCTCCCGTTGGGAACTAGAACGATGACATTATATATGACCACTATCCGAGCTTCTTGAGACAACCAATTCCACAGGAAGTCTTAGAAAGCTTTTTTTTCTCTAAATGATCTTTTTTAGTGTCTGTCACCCAGAGTTGTAGAGATTTTATATCATCTATGAAATCCTATTAAGATTTTATTTCCTTATTTTCCTTTTATGATGACTGGGATTTCCTTCCTGAGAGAAGGCCTCAGGAAGTGGGCGTGCCTTGGCAGGAGTCAGGCCCCGGGGAGGGCGCGCTCCTGGGGCAGCCTTAGCCTCAGTGGCAGAACCACTGATAGGCATTCAGGGCTGGTGGCATCCTTCAAGGTCCAATGGCCCATTTGCCCCTGATGATACCCTCTCCAGAGTGTCCCATGACCCAGGAGAGGCAGCGATGTGGCTGTGGAGTCAAGTGAAATGATCTAAGAGCCAGAGGGTCCGGGGTAAGCCTGAGCACTACTTGGAGGGCTGGCTTTTTGGGATGCTACCTACTGGGGTGACTTCAGGCAGCTGTTTACCTTCTCGAAACCTCATTTGTACCTGTGTGCATACGTATTGTGGTGAAGGTAAGATGGGGTTAGTGCTTCGTAGGCCGGGGGCCATATCAGGACTCCTTATCTACTCTCTCCTTGAATAGAGCCAGTGAGAGGGCACCTGCTGCTTTGAAAAGCAGGGTGGTGAGATCTGGTTGGGTCTGGAGGTCATTGGCCAGCCTAGTGGTGATCTCTTCCAACTTCAGGGTCTCTTCGTGTGAATCACGGGTCCTGGGAGCCACTGTTCCTCAGCCCTGGCTGCTGATGAGACTCACTTGCGAGGCCAGTAACCCTACTGAAGGCTCCGGTCTCCTCTCAGGGTTATTAAATATAAATCATCAAGGGTAGAGGCAGGCCTTGGTGTGGGTCTCAGTGTTCTACAGGTGATTCTAATTATGCAGCCAGGTGAGCATCTCATTTTAGGGGCATTTGGTCCACCATGGATCCACCTTGGGGCACTAGCCCCAACTTGAGTTCTCCCACTTGCCCACAAGGACAGCTCCAAGGCATCTGTTAAATGGGCGCCTGCTTTGTTCTGGATGCAAGATGCAGAATGCCAATAGATCTAGGTGACTCCAGGTTGAAGTTGAACCTGAGACTACATTAATAAACCTCACCTATGTTTTATGTGCTCTGGCTTCACCTGGATGGGCCTCTGAGAAGTCTCCCGAGTTTTGTTGGAGAGCCCCATGTATGTTTAGGCATATGTGTCATTCCCCACGTAGTGGAGTTTGCTGAGTTCTTTCTCTCCTTTTCTCGTTTTCTGCGGAAACCTGCAGTCCATGAACCATGGGAAGGCATCTCACCCCTCCCGGCACAGCTTGCAAGAAGGCAATCCCCATGTCCCATGTGCAACATTCCAGATATTGGTACCAGTCCTTGAGATCCCACTGATTAAGCTGCATTGGGTCTGGTGAGGAAGTGAGGAGCTTAGCCTTCCTCTCTTGGGGTCACATGCCATGTTGTGTGGGTTCCCCAGTAGCACGGCTGGTGTGCTAGCACTCAGCCACTCCAGCCTCCTCCTGAAGCTTCTTCTTAGAGGACCAGGGCATGAGTTCTTGGTCCAGATCCCGGATCTGAATAGCCCATCATGGCCTCCTTAATGTATATCTTTGGCTCTTTCACTCCAAACTGAAGAGACATAACTGATTCTGATCTAAACCGACTCAAATACATCACTTTCTGGCTGGTCCACCCAAAAGTGTGCCTTGTAAGCCCGGTGTCCTCAGTAGCCTGTCTTAGAAACCCAGGCCCAACTCAGCCCCAGGTATGGACTCAACTCTCGTCAAAGCTGGGACTACGAATTCCAAATCTGTTTCATTCTCCTGGTCTCTCAGTTCAGCCTCACTACTATTTGGAAGGTATAAGAAGATATCAGTTGCTACTATGTATTAAGTACTGAATCGGGGCTACCAGGATGCTAAGTATTTATTTACATGGTTTACCTCATGTAAGCTTACCCAAGTCTTACAGCGTGGGGGTTATTATGACCCATGTTACCGATGAGGAAGCAGAAAGTGAGAAAGGTTAGGTTCCATTGTCCTTTAGCATATAGGCAGTGGCACTGGGATTTGGATCCAGATCTGGCTAACCCAGATGTCCCAACTCACCATCCAGCTGAGCTGTTTCTACAGCCCTTGGGTGCACTCCTGGTACTTTTTCCTCAAGGTATTATGGATCATTCAGAAGATAAGCAGGCCTTCAGACTTGGCAGGAGACTGGGATCATGGGTCAGGGGTTCCTGTTCTCTATTGTAAAATTCGATGGCATGTGCCCATCTCTTTCAGTTTCCTGAACATCCTCCACACTCCCTCAAGAGTCCATTTAGACAAGAACTCAGAGTTGACTGTCAGAATGTCAGAGCCAGCAGCGCCTTGGACAGACCACCAAGTCCACCCCCGTCACCACAGAGGAGAAATGGGTTGGTCTAAAAGACACACCACGAGTCCACAGGAAGTGGGTCCGGGACCCAGGGTCCTGCTCCCAGATTGTGGGACTCACCACATGACCTTGCATAAGTGACTGCTCTCTGAAGCATGCAGCAGGCAGACAGATAGCCATGGAAGCTCTCTGTGAACTCAGCTAAGCCTTTAGAGTGGCAGAACTTTGACAAAAAGATACCTGCTGTGCAGACCCACTCTAACAGATGAGGCCAAGGTTGTCTGTTAGATCAGGGCTATGGTTCTAAAAGGTCTGTTCCTCCTCTAGTCACCTTCCTCGCCTATTCTGGGGCACATCTGAGAATGCTAGCTCCTTGCTCATGCCAGTTAGGAAGTCTGGGGCTTAAGTAGTTTGGAGACTCGAAAGGGAATTGGACAGAGTGAATCTAGCCCTTATGCTGACGGATCTCAGAGGATGAGTCTTCCCACCAAAGGTTTTGGTATGTGCTGAACAACCTGCTCTCTGAAGAAGAAGAAGGAGAAAAGCCCTGATTTATAGCACCTTAGCTGTTGCACAAATATGTCTATCAGGCCAATTTCAAGTTACTGACATGATATTAACGAACTTGCAAATCTCCTGGAAATTTGACATTTGGCTCTGTGAGGTACAAGTTGACTCCAGCACACCGTTGTCTCCAAACCTCCAAATGCCTCGCTAGATTGGGATGGTTAAACTTTGTAGCAGGTTTCCATCCTCATGGGTATACCATGAAACATGGGTGGGTGGGAGTGTGCCGATAACCGAGATTTCCCATCGATAGGTCTTTTTCTGTGACACCTCAACCTCTGTTTCCTATCTTGATGGAAACATTGCTATTTCTATTTTGTTGCAGAACAAATAGAAGTGTGATGGGCAGGTCCCAATCTCCCATGCTGATTTCATATAATTTTGACAGTTTGATCCCATTTCTCACAGTTGTGATTTTTTTTTTCTCACCTCTCCTGGGATGGCAGAATGTCATGTTGGGATACCATGCTGGGGAACTGTTTCCCTCTGATCCTTTCTGTCAGGCCGCCTTTCCCCCTTTCCAGGTTTATCCTTGCCTAAGTTCAAGGCTTTGCGGCATGCACCTTGTAAATTTTCCCTGCCCCCAGGCTGGGGCATCTGGAAGGGGGAGATGAGACTTCGTGGTTCTAAATCGCTCCTTGGCACATGTTTTCAGGCA
>RCUC01091321.1:0-11339 GCA_003697995.1 Taxidea taxus jeffersonii | reverse complement strand
GGGGGGGGCACACAAGTAGAGGGAGTGGCAGGCAGAGGGAGAAGCAGGCTCCCCGGCTGAGCGATCCTGATCCCGATCCTGATGCAGGACTCAATTCCAGGACCCTGGGATCATGACCTGAGCTAAAGACAGAATCTTAAACGACTAAACCCACCCAAGGTGTCCCCCAAGAAAAGTTTAGAGAAATGGAAATTTGAAAGAACGACAGTAGTCTGCATTTTGTAAGAATGGATTATTTTCTTTCTTTCTTTTTTTATTCTTTATTTAAATTCAATTTAGTTAACATATACTGTATTATTAGTTTCAGGGGTAGAACTTAACACACACTGTATTATTACTTTTAGGGGTAGAACTTAGTGATTCATCATTTCCATAGAGCACCCAGGTACCCAGTGCTCATTCCATCAAGTGTCTTCCTTAATGCCCTTCACTCAGTTACCTCATCCCCCCCACCCACTTCCTCTCCAGCAACCCTCAGTTTGTTTCCTAGAGTTCAGCATCACTTATAGTTTGCCTCCCTCTATTTTTGTCTTATTTTATTTTTCCTTCCTTTCCTCTATGTTCATCTGCTTTGTTGTTGAAATTCCATATATGAGAAAAATCATATAGTATTTATCTTTCTCTGACTGACTTATTTTGCTTAGCATAATACCCTCTAGTTCCATCCTCATTGTTGCAAATGGCAAGATTTCATTTTTTGATGGCTGAGTAATATTTCATTGTGTATTTTTATATATACCACATCTTCTGTATCCATTCATCTGTTGATGAACATCTGGGCTCTTCCCATAGTTTGGCTATTGTGGACATTGCTGCTATACACATTGGGGAGCATGTACCCTTTTGAATAACTACATTTATTTTTAAGGAGGAATGCCTATAAATTCTGTTGTTGTTAAATGAGTTAAATGATTTCTCTAAAGGTCCATTATTCCTCATTCAATACTTCAGGTTAGACACTTAAAATAAATCAAGAAATGCTAGATAATAAAATCATTAATAGAATGCAGAATTATTGTTCAAATGATGACAGAAGACTGAAGATGATTATTTTACAGATATCTTTGGTTAGTCATTGTGAGTCTGTGATGAGGACTGGGAAAGCACAAGTTGTCTTGGACTTCCTACTGCTGGTGCCCTCACTGGACTGCCTACCCCTATTCAGCCAGTTCATAAGTCATTTATATTATTCTTTTATTTTATTTTATTTTATTTTATTTTTTCTGTGTCCCAAGATTCCTTGTTTATGCACCACACCCAGTGCTCCATGCAATACCTGCCCTCCTTAATATCCACCACCAGGGTCACCCAACACCCCAACCCCCTCCCCTCCAAAACCCTCAGTTTGTTTCTCAGAGTCCACAGTCTCTCATGGTTCCTCTCCCCCCTCCAGTTTCCCCCAACTCACTTCTCCTCTCCTTCTCCCAATGTCCTCCATGTTATTCCTTATGCTCCACAAGTAAGTGAAACCATATGGTAACTGACTCTCTCTGCTTGACTTATTTCACTCAGCATAATCTCCTCCAGTCCCATCCATGTTGATACAAAAGTTGGGTATTCATCCTTTCTGATGGAGACATAATACTCCATTGTATATTTGGACCATATCTTCTTTATCCATTCATCTGTTGAAGGGCATCTTGGCTCTTTCTACAGTTTGGCAACTGTGGACATTGCTGCTATGAACATTGAGGTACAGATGGCCCTTCTTCTCACTACATCTTTATCTTTGGGATGAACACCCATAGAGCAATTGCTGGGTCATAGGGTAGCTCTATTTTTAATTTCTTAAGGAATCTTCACACTGTTTTCCAAAGTGGCTGCACCAACTTGCATTCCCACCAACAGTGTAAGAGGGTTCCCCTTTCTCCACATCCTCTCCAACACTTATTGTTTACTGTCTTGTTAATTTTGGCCATTCTAACTAGTGTAAGGTGATATACCTCAATGTGGTTTTGATTTGAATCTCCCTGATGGCTAGTGATGAGGAACATTTTTTCATGTGTCTGTTAGCCATTTGTATGTCTTCTTTGGAGAAGTGTCTGTTCATGTCTTCTGCCCACTTTTTGATGTGATTATCTGTTTTTTGAACGTTGAGTTTGAGGAGCTCTTTTTAGATCTTGGATATCAGCCCTTTGGCTGTAGTATCATTTGCGAATATCTTCTCCCATTCCACGGGTTGCCTCTTTGTTTTGCTGACTGTTTCCTTTGCTGGGCAGAAGATTTTGATCTTGATGAAGATCCTAGCTAATAGGATCCAACAGTACATTAAAAAGATTATCCACCATGACCAGGTGGGGTTTAATCCCTGGGAGGCAAGGGTGGTTCAACATTTGCAAATCAATCAATGTGAAAGAACAAATCAATAAGAGAAGAAAGAAGAACCACATGGTCCTCTCAACTGATGCAGAAAAATTATTTGACAAGATACAGCATCTGTTCCTGATTTAAACGCTTCTAAGTATAGGGATAGAGGGAACATTCCTCAACTTCATAAAATCTATCTATGGAAAACCCACAATGAATCTCATTCTCAAAGGGGAAAAGCTAAAAGCCTTCCCTTTGAGATCAGGAACACAAAGATGCCCACTCTTGCCACAGTTGTTCAACATAGTATTCGAAGTCCTAGCAACAGCAATCAGACAACAAAAAGAAATAAAATATATTCAAATTGACACTGGGAATGCAAGCTGGTGCAACCACTCTGGAAAACAGCATGGAGGTTCCTCAAAAAATTGAAAATAGAGCTACCTTATGACCCAGCAATTGCACTCCTGGGTATTTACCCTAAAGATACAAACGTAGTGATCCGAAGGGGCACGTGCACCCGAATGTTTATAGCAGCAATGTCCACAATAGCCAAGTTATGGAAAGAACCTAGATGTCCATCAACAGATGAATGGATAAAGAAGAAGTGGTGTATATATATATATATATATCTATATATACACACACACACACACACACACACACACACACACACAATGGAATACTATGCAGCCATCAAAAGAAATGAAATCTTACCATTTGTGATGACATGGATGGAACTAGAGGGTATTATGCTTAGCGAAATAAGTCAATCAGAGAAAGACAACTATCATATGATCTCCCTGATTTGAGGAAGTGGAGATGCAACAGGGGTGGGGGTTAAGGGGATAGGAAAAGAATAAATGAAACAAGATGGGATCAGGAGGGAGACAAACCAAAAGAGACTTTTAATGTCATAAAACAAACTGAGGGGGGTGGGGGGAAGGGGGGTTGGGAGAGGGGGGTAGGGTTACATTATATGTATAAATAAAAATTAAAATTAAAATTAAAAAAATATATATTCAAATTGACAAAGAAGAAGTCAAACTCTCTGTCTTCACAGATGACATGTTACTTTATATGGAAAACCCAAAGTCTCCACCCCCAAACTACTAGAACTCATATAGCAATTCAGTAATGTGGCAGGATACAAAATCAATGTACAGAAATCAGCTGCTTTCTTATACAATAACAATAAAAATGTAGAAAGGGAAATTAGAGAATTGATTCCACTTACTACAGCACCAAGAACCATAAGATACCTGGGAATAAACCTAACCAAAGAAGTAAAAAATCTGTACTCGAAGAACTACAGAACACTCATGAAAGAAATTGAAGAAGATATAAAAGGATGGAAAAGCATTCTCATGGATTGGAAGAATAAACAATAAACATTGTTAAAATGTCTATACTGCCTAGAGCAATCTACACTTTCAATGCCATCCCACTCAAAATTCCACCAGCATTTTTCAAAGTGCTGGAACAAGCAATCCATTTATATTATTCTTGATCCACTTGATATTACTAAAACCCCAACTTTCTCCCTGTCTCTGACTTTTGTACCAGAAGCATAGTTTTATAAATCTTTGCTCCTCAGATTTATAAATGCATAGCATCAAAACTATATGCCCTGGAAGATTGGATTAGTTTAGAACCTCCATTGGGAATAAGAGACAAACTCCCTACTTCTTCCCCAGATTTTCAGAATGGGATTGATATGTAAATGAGCCCTCCACCCACCACCTTCAGTAGTTGAGGACAGAGTAAGTCCACTGAGAGTTGTTTTCTTAAAATCCATGTCTTGCTGTTAGCACAGATCCTCTAGAAAGCAGAGCCAGAGGCAAGGATTAAGATGCTAATACTTTATTTAGGAAATGCAGGCTGAGGGCAGTGACAGTAAAGTAAAAAGAGAGGTAAGGCAGGCAGAACTGTGACACAGAATAACGGGAAGTGCTAGCATGACTGCTCAAGCTGTTTTTTATTCAAGGACAATAAAAAACAGCAGGTTGCTCTGCAGTATGTTTATTCACCACATATCATCATCCAGAAGGGTTGTTAAGAGGGACTGCCTCTCAGAGTAGTCCACAGTAGAGAGAAAGGAAGGGAATGCACAGGCCTAACTTCCACTCATCACCTGGCTCCCCCTCACTGGTATTCAATTCAAGGGGAGCTAATTCCCTCACAGGCCCAGGTTGCATCATCCATTGGTAGTATCATACCAATTGATAGCTACTCAGAAAGGCAAATATCATATTCTTATGTGTAAAGTGTTAACAAAGTCCAAAAGTGGAAGGCCAACATGGTGCAGGCAGTAGGCCAACCAAGGAAGCGAGAAAGAGGAGGAGGTTAAGAGGGTCTGAGAAGGAAGGCAAGGTTTCAAATCGGTTATAGAGTCACAAGCCAACTGGGTATGCTTTCAAAATTTCTTTACTCTTGGCCAGCTTTTTTGGTTTGTTTTTAAAAATTATGAAGAAATTTTGGTTATGACATTTTTGATACAGTAAACAAGGGAACAACTGTTCACCAACTGATAGGCATTAACTAACATATCTGGGCATTGTGAGAAGTTCTGGTCAAGAACATGCTGTGAGGTCAAGCTTTATGTTTCCTCCTTGGTTACAAAACAAAGCAGTAACAGAGGTTAAAAGTAAGAAAAATTCATCCCCTGTGGGACTAGAAGAAATGCAGTCATCCCTACTGAACATTAGAAAAAAAAATTTACTGGGGTGCCTGGGTGACCCAGTCCATTAAGCATCTGCCTTCGGCTCAGGTCATGATCTCAGGGTCCTGGGATCAAGCCCTTTGTCAGGCTCCCTAGTCAGCAGGGAGTCTGCTTCTCTCTCTGCCTCTCCCCTCTGCTCATGCCTGTTCACTCATTCTCTCTCTCAAATAAATAAATAAAATCTTCAACAAAAAAAAAAAAGAAAGAAAAATTACTAAAGGAATTCTATACTTTGTTTTTTGTTTGTTTTTGTTTTGTTTTGTTTTTTAGAGAGAGACAGAGAGAGTGCACAAGTGGGGATGGAGGGTGGGGGCGGGGCAGAGAGAGAATCCCAAGCAGGCTCCACGCCCAGCATGGAGCCTGACATGGTGCTCAACCCCATGACCCATGAAATCATGAGCCAAAACCAAGAGTTGAATGCCTAATCCACTGAGGCACCCACATACCCCAGGAACTCTAGTATTTGTAGCAAACATTTGTAATTTTCGGCTATCTAGAAGCTAAACACATTTCCTACTTTGGAGTAAACCAAATTTGTGGAAATAGGATGCTTCCAGTAGGGCAGCTAATGTGAAGGGTCAGTTATAGTTTCTTTTCAACCCCCTCATAGCTAAGCCATGGTTGCATATCCTGGCTTAGCCAATTAGATGCTTCTGCCTAGAGCTTTGAATCTTGAGAGAAAATGTAAAAGTGATGAGGCAGAGATTATTCCTTAACGAGTGGTAGAGACAAGAACCCTGAGATGCAGAGCAGGAGCTCAAGAGCGAGTGTCACAAGTTTGTTCCACTGGTGACTGTGCATCTTTGAAGGCCAAAAATGTAGACTTTCCATTGATCATGCAAGCCATCCAATATCCTTACAAAAGGGTTCTTCTGCTTAAGTTAACCAGAATTAGTTTCTGTTATTTGCAACCAAGAACCCTGACAGAGTCGAGATTGAGAGAGAGAACCTGGAAGAAAGTAGCATTACTCAAGAAACTCTCATAAAAAAAAATATGCCTGGAGTGACATCTGGCTTCTCCATACATTCTCAATGCCATCAGTAAGCCTAAGAGGGGAGCTGTGTACACTCAGACTTAATGTTTTTCTTTTTGTCACCTGGAGTTAAAGGCCAACATGCAAAGAAGACAGAGATGAAGACTGGAGCCACATGGACACAAGCCAAGGAAACTGGCAACCATGAAAAACTAAAAGAGGCAAGGAACTGATTCTTCCTGTGCATGGGCTTGCTGACACCTTAATTTTGGACTTCCAGCCTTTAGAACTGTGAGAATATCAATTTCCATTGTTTTAAGCCACCAAGTTTGTGGTAATTTGTTACAGAAATCCTATGAAACAAATACACACAGGAATTTCACTCCTAGGTATTTATCTAAGTGAAATGAGAACCTATGTTCACCTAAGACTTGTATACAAATATTTATAGCAGCTTTATTTGCAATAGACAGAAACCGAAAAAAAACCTCAATGTCCCTCTGCTGGGGAATGATTAAACAAACTACAGTATGCCCATATCATGGAATAATGCTCAGCAAGAAAAGGGAAACAACCAGCAATACATGTAATGACATGGATGAATCCCAAAGGTATTATGGTAAGTGAAAGAGGCCAAACCTCAAATGCTATCTAGTGTCTGATTCCATTGAGTTCACATTCTGGAAAAGGCAAATCTTTAGGGATGGAAAGCAGAATCACAGTTACCATGGGATGGAGTTGGAGAAGGGTTGACTACAAAAGTGGCACATGGAAAAATTTTGGGGGTGGATGACACAACAGTTCTGTATCTTGGTTGTGATTGTGAGTACATAGTGATGTCTTCAAAGCCCACAGAACTACACACCAGAAAGGGTGAACTGTAGATCAATTTTAAAATAAAAAAAAGTAAAATACTCTGATAAATAATCAGTCTAGAACTGGGCACCAGAGGACCTGTTAATCAGGAATGTCACTCAAACACTCATCAAGATGGATCTTGTTTTGCCTCAGAAAGATGACCAAGGAAAAGGATACACTTCATTTTCATTTAATACCACAAACCAAAAATACTTTTTTGAAGGATAAAGTCTGCATGAGATATGGTAAGAGGGGATAAGTTTCTTAAAAGAAATAGTACTTGCTCTTAGCGCTAAAGAGCTGGAGAAAACTAATATGAAGTAGAATACAAACATGTCTTTTTGACAACTTGAAGGAAATGTGGTATCAAAACTTGCTCCTGGTTTATTTTTCACTTCCCCTGTGCATTTAGGGCTATTATTTTTTAAACAAAAAAGTACACTTTGCAGTATTTAAAAAACAAAAAACAAACCCAAGAGCTCTAAAGTAATGGAAAATGAAAGAGGAGATTTTAGAAAGCAGGAAGATTCGAGTAAAGGAGGAAAACAACAACAACAACAAACACAACTGTCTTCCAAAATGGCTAAGAGTCAGTGAAATATGAAAACTGCTGCTGAGGATCTCACTGGACCAAGAAAAAAAAAAAAAAATACAGTTTGTAAATCTTGACTTGCCTTGAAGTTAATTACATCCCACATTCAGTAGAGAGAAAAATATGAAAAATTATTATTCCATCTCAATTGTGAACAATAGTTGAAAATGTAGTTTTCAAAGGTAAAAAGCCATGATATCTTAAAAGCTAGCAAAGGAATTCTGAACACAGACACTTGAGTTCAGATAAAAATAGCCACATTTCTGTGTCTGGATATTCTGCAAAAGGAAGATGACTCAAGAGGAAGGAGAAGCCGGAAACAGATGACCAAAGGTTTAAGAAATGGAAGGTACACATCAAAACCCTTGTAGTTATGCAAATTGCCTTCTGGTGATCTCAAGTTTTAATAGGTCATTATGAAAGATGGAAGAAATGGTAAATGTCCAAGAACAAGTTCCAAAATGGCATGACATGAAATTGTCATACATTGACATCTGAGGCTGAAGCAGCAAATGAGAACAATATATTACGGTTCTCCAGAGAAACAGAACCAATAAGAGATATAGACATACATAAGGATTTTTATTATTAGAAATCAGTTCCTATGATTATGGAGGGCAAGAAGTCACGTGATCTGCCATCTGCCAGCTGCAGAACCTGGAAAGACACTGGTTAAGTGCCAGCCCTACTGCAGGAGACTTTTGTTGTGGCACAAAAACAGGCAAAGAGAGCAAATTCTGCCTTACCCCACCAGGCCCAATAATATTGGGCTCCCAGCTCCATAGAAATGTGACCATTTTTTTTTCCCTAAGATTTTATTTATTTATTCCTTCTTCCTCTTTCTTTCTTTCTTTATTTATCTGACACAGAGAGAGAGAAAGAGAGAGAGGAAGAACAAGCATAGGGAGGGGCAAAGGGAGAGAGAAGCAGACTCCCAACTGAGCCACCCAGATGCCCAAAATGTGGCCATTTCATTTATTTTGTAATAGAAATCATAATTTCTACCTTCAAGGATTGGTAGAGTTAAGTCATATCTGTATGTGATTCAGCACATGGCAGGTACCTATGATGTGAGTACTGAACAATTTCCTATCAAAATAGTAAGTAAAAAAATATTTAATAACAAAGCTAAACATGTAATAGCAGAGCAAAAGCACTCACTTTCAATTTAGATTTGGCCTTCTTCATTAGAAAATATCTTAAAGCTAGAAAAGTATAAATAATCTTTCTTCAAAAGACTTGATGCTTAAAATATGTTGGTCAAAACATGGTGATTATTCATTGTTTTTGATTTTTCAAACCTCCAGATCCAGATGAATTAGAATTTATAATTACTAGTATCCAAGGAATTTTGGACAGTGGTATAGAGACCAAAATTTTCAGGGGGGGAACTTGAATAAGTGTCTTAGTTTTCAAGAGGGGGCAGAGGTGATTCTGAGAACACCAAACCCATAAAGAAAGAAAATGTAGAAATTGAAAGCCAAGTGAATTGTTTTAACTCATAGACACGCTGCTTATGACAATTCTAGCTCTATTGATCAAGCAGATATTTTGTTATCACTCAGAAAAGAAACCATATATTAAATCCAGGAGCTTAGGAGCAGGCAATATTCATGGCTCCAGCAGGTAGGTGGAAAGAAGATTCCCAGTTGAAGAGGAGAAATGACAATAAATTCAGAATTGAGAACTCCATGATCAGAACTAGGGTCTGAGGATCCTGGTCAGAGCTAGAAATAGAGCACATGCACAGAGCTGGCCAAGCAGGGCAGTTGGTTTCTGAGATGGATATTAGCATACAAAGGATTATGGTCACTGGACCGTGGAGGTCCATTAAGGGCAGGAGAAGAAGGTGAAGTGCAGTGATGTTGCAAGAGAGTGCTGCCAACTCCATGGGGAGGGCTGGAGCTGGGGTGGCCTTTTAGAGACATCTTGAATTGAGACAGGGAGCAGGGCTATCTTCTTCCCTCAATGGACTAGTCACAGAGGTGAGCTAGTGCCTGGGAGTGGCTGCCTATGGGTAATGTTGCAGCCCTTTCAGCAGAAGGCAATGCCAGGAGAGACACTTGGCTGTCTTCAGCGCTGGGGGGAAAGCACCTCTGTCCAAAGGAGGATGGTACCCAGTACACCTGGCCTGATGCCAGATGTCCATAACACCAAGGAAGATCACCTACAGCCCTCCTGGGCCATGAGCAGGGCTGAGACTGGAGGCAGGGGTGGTAGTTGTGCAAAAGTCAAGGACTTTTGCTAACAAATCAGCAATTTGCTAGCAAGTTATAAGTTATTTAACTTCTTTGAGTTCCTGGTTTCATCCATATTTATAGAACACTTAGGGGCAGAATTAAAAGGCATAACATATAAAGAAAGAAAGACATATCAGTATGTTGATGATAGAGAGATCATTACAACTTGGAATGATACAGTGAAATAGACAATCTAAGATTTAAGAGGGATGCATAAGAAGTATTTAATAAAGGTCCCACAGTTAAATTGCATATACCAGGAAAGTAAATAACACTAGTAGACATTTACTGAGCCCAAGTACCTATCATGAGCCAGGCCTTACCCTCTATAGTTTCAATACTATGCAACTAGATGCCATAAAGTACTAAACCCCTTACAGGGATAATTTCCATTAATCCTCTCAGCAAACCTGCAAGACAGGAGCTTTTATTACCCTTCTTTTCATAGCGGTGAACTTGGTTTGGGAGGGTAAGTAATTCTACCCAATGTCAGTTAACTGGGAGACCAAGAACCTTAAGACACAAAGCTCTTACATGTGACCATCACATCATTTTAGAGAGAAAAGAAACTAGCATATAACAAATCACATGTTACATCATTTGATCCATACATCAGTCAGGATATATAAATTGCAAGTAATAAGAATTTTAATTTTAACAGATTTAAGCCCAGGAGAAAGTAATTGGTTTATGTAACTGGAAGTCCAGAGGTAGAATGGCTTTGAGGGTTGACTTCTTCTAATGGCTCCATCTCTATTTTCTTGCAAATCTTTCTACTTGGCCTCCAGTGAGGTTGGCTTCTTCCCAAACTGGAAGCGATAACCTCACAGCAGATCCAGGGCTCACTGGATCCAGAAAATTAATCCAGACAAAGAGAGTAAGGGTCATTTCCAGGAGCTCACCCAAAAAAATGAGAGAATTTTCCCAAAGTCCCTGGCTCACTTCTACTTACATCTCCCAGTCAAAATTATGAACAGATCAAGGACATGAGATCATCCTTAGACAAACTGGGCCATCCCTGGAATTGCAAGAGGGGTCAGCATGCCCTGAGATTCACGAACTTCCTGGAGAAGGGGTGGGTACCTAAATAAAGTTAGGGATCTCTTTGGAAGAAGAAAGGAGGGAAATAATGAGTCCTGGGTAGAGAATCAACACTGTCTGGTTCAGAGAAATAAATTCTCCTCTTACTCTCCTTTTGTGATCTGTAGCTTTAAAACAGTTCTTGTGAAAAAGAGCTGTGGTTTTTGTACTAATAATAAATTTCATATGAGCTAAATGGATCAGAGGGTTAATGTAAATGTATGAGATGGTTAATCTTGAGCTCACTGATAAGAGTGGCCAGGTTAAAAGAAGGAATAGCCTTATCATACTCAATTCTGATCATATTGGGACATGGTAATCAATTCCAGATATTGCATGTAAAGAGGAATATTAAAGATCCAGAGGAGGTGGAAACATAGCAATAGTCCCCATAAGAGTGGAAACTCGGCAAGTTCAAATCCCAATTCTGCCATATTCCTTCTGTGTGAACTTCAGCAAGTTGTATAAACTCTAAACCTCAGTTTCCTCATCTTTGAAATAGGGATATTGACACAGACCCATACCCCTGGGGCTAATAATACATTGTATGTTAGTAAAAAATTTTT
>RCUC01091320.1:0-11123 GCA_003697995.1 Taxidea taxus jeffersonii | reverse complement strand
TTTTTTTTTTTCAGTGAGTCTTATACTTTTTTTTTTTTAGATTTTATTTATTTATTTGACAGACAGAGATCACAAGTAGGCAGAGAGAGAGGGGGAAGCAGGCTTCCTGTGAGCAGAGAGCCCGATGCGGGGCTCGATCCCAGGACCCTGGGATCATGACCTGAGCTGAAGGCAGAGGCTTTAATCCACTGAGCCAGCCAGGTGCCCTCAGTCTTATACTTTTCATTGATGTTCAACATTTTTAGATTTAATAATCTCACGAAAAAATAGTGTTTTGGTGGTTGCATGACAGCATCTTTCCAAAGCCTGTCATTTGAATTTATATAAATTTCCCCATAGAGGGAATATCTGCCTTGTAACTTTTTCTCCAGTGAGCATACTATTCAGTGGACTACTAAAATCAAATTAATTTACCACATTAATTTTATTTAATGAAATTAATGATTACTGTAATCTTTATTTTGAATTTCAAGAGTTTATTTGGAAAGGATAGGAAAGTTTGTAAGTGAAATATTATATATTACCACTAGAGGGTAGTGTTTCCAATTTTTGTTTTTACAAATGATCAAGTTAAATTTAGTCTGATAAATCACACTGGTGATAAAAGAAAAGCATACCTTTATTTTAAAAATACTCCATTTTCATAATCTTAAACAGGCTCTCAAAAGTTGCATTATTGACTTAATGGAGATATTGAATGGATCAATATATTTACTTTTTTAATTCAAATTCTCTCTTCAGCCCATTATTCCTATGTTTACACAAAATATTCGAGAAGGATTTAGATCACTTGGAGGAACAAGTAAGTTCTGATTCGTATGGTTTTTCTAATTATAATGTAATATTTAGAATATAATTCAAAATACTTGGGCTTTCTAACCCTATAAGAAATTCTTTTGAATTATTACTTTAGATAATGTATATATTATTTAGATGTTTTGTTATTTACAGTCTAAATTATAACTGATTCTAAGTAGTGGCAGTTCTTAGATGTTATATTTTTGTTAAGAGTCTGATATACATACTGAAGCTTATTTGTTTTGTGGGCTTCTTAAAATTAGTGAGTTACCTAATTTCCTTGGTTGAGTCATGCTGTTGAGGTTTAGGACAAATGTACCCATTACCCAGACTATCTTCCTAACTCACCGCTGAAGAAGTTACAGCTAAAAATGGATGACAATATGATACTGAATTAAGATTAACAACCTAAGGATGTGTTATCTGCTTTGGTTCATTTCTGTTACTTCTTATTTTTTGCTTTTTAAAATATATTGAACCATGATACATTTATATTGCAGAGTTCTTTTGGTCTAACTTTAATTTATGGGTAACAAAATAAGCTTTGAGTGTAGTTACTGGAGTGATAACAATTAGAAGTGCTTTTTCTTTGCAATATCTCTGTTGTTTTCTTTTTATTTTGAAATTTTGTTTGTTTTTATACCCTGTGGTTGGGTTTAAAAGTATATCCCCATAACTATATTGTTCCTATCCACATACAAATCCCTTCTTAAAGAACTTTAAACTTTTATTGTTTCTTTTATGTGTAATGTTGATATGTTGTTAATATTCTATTACGTTTTTTAGGTGTTAACATTCACCCCCCCATTTTCTTCCCCAAATTTAAGCTGGAAAGGCAGATTGATGTGATATTTAGTTGTTGCTGTAGAATTGTTCTTCTAATTTTCTCTCAGGTTATTTCTTCAGAATTTAAGTAGCATAACAGAAATTATTCCCAATTTTGTTTCTTTAATTATAAAGTGGTTTAAAAATTACTCTTGACTGCTTTTTTACTTAATCCCCCAGTTTATTTTACATTATTACCACTTTTAATTTTGCTAGATTTCATACTTGGTCATTAGCTTTAGTAATTCTTTGCTACTCTGCATTTTTCTTAATTTACAATAATTTTTTTTTACCTATTTATTGGTGCATTTTAGTTTCATGTTTATGTGAATTTATCTTATGCTTTTTCTTTTCTTTTATTCATAGAAGCCTATATTTGTGAGTCTCTAGACTTTTTAGCTTCTAGCTTTTGGTTGCGATCTTTACCCTCAGTTTTGTAATCATAGTAATTGGTTTGCCTTTTAAAGTTCTCATATTTTTAAAAGTTCATTTCTTAAAAAATTAATAAACCTTATTTTGGGAGGCATTTTTAGGTTCACAGAAAAATTGAGTGGAAGTACAAAGAGTACCCATAAAGCTTCTCACCAGCTTCTGGTTTCTATTATTAACATCTTACATTAATGTGCTACATTTGTTAGAATTGATGAAAAGCTCATCATTAAAATATATATACATTGTATTAATTGCTGGGAGGTGATACTATTTGCTACCTTCTTCTAAGTCTTACATTATTAATTATTAATTTGAAAATTTACAGTTGCTCAGAATATTTAACCAATTAAAATAATTTTGTTTACTTTAAAACAGGGCTATTTAGGTGGCTTTATGAAAAATTCCGCTATCCATTTGCTCCAATGTATGGCGGTTTTCCAGTGAAATTACGTACCTATTTAGGCGATCCTATTCCCTATGATCCAAAGATAACAGCAGAAGAATTAGCTGAAAAGGTAAATTATTCTTTCTTTCTTAATCTCTGAACAGATTTTTACTTTCGATTATTGTATTAAAAATGAATTCATTCATTCTACAGACATGTTTTGATCAGTGGTGCTTTTTTCCCCAGGGGACATTTGGCAGTGTCTCAAGACATTTAGTTATTGTCATGACAGGCCGGTCCTGGGAGGTGGTGGGGCCGTGGGCTTGTAGTGAGTAGAGGACAGGGATGCTACTTCTTACCATGCACAGGACGGCTTCCCACAATAAAGAACCACTCATTTTAAAATGTCACAAGTGCTGAGAGGTTGGGGCTCTTGGCACTGGTAATTAAAAAGTTTCATAAGTAATGTCCAGAAGAAAGAGTTGACCTCCATAAAAGGAAAGTATTGTTCTTGTTTGATAGAAATATCCTGGCAGGAAAGTGGAATAGTTTTTTAGAGTGTGGGTTATGAAATCAGATAGTTCCTAGCTCTACCACGTGTGTGCTGTGTGACCTCAGGGAGTCCACAGTTTACTCTGTTAGTCTGCAGAACATGGAAGAGAATATTTGTTTATTTTTATTTTTTTTAGTTTTTGGAGAGAGAGTGTGCAATAAATGGTGGGAGGGGTTGTGGGAGGGGCAGAGGGAGAGAGAAAATCCTAAGCAGGCTCCATGCCCAACATGGATGGAGGCTGACACAGGACTCAGTCTTGCGACCCTGAGATCATGACCACTCACAGTTGACTCTGAGGATTACATGAGATTGTACATGTTCATTTTTTGGAAGAGGGAGGGGTATATAGTAAGTGCTCTGTGAATGCTGGGTGTTAACATTATTAACAAAAGTGAATACCATTACCCTAGGAACTTGCAGTCCAGCAGGGGAACTGAATAACTACATCAGCGTTTATATGGTGTGCTTGCAGAAGGTTTCTTACCCCTGGTGTTACTAACATGTTGTTATGGAGGCCTGTCCTGTGTGCCATACGGGTCTTACCACCCTCTGTGGCCTCTCCTCACTAGATGCCGGTAGCATTCCCATCCTCACCCCTCACTCATTGTGATAACAAAGAAATACCTCTAGACCTTTTCATGTAATACCCAGTGAGGCAAGATCCCACCTGAGAGCTGCTGTCTTTGGGTATTATGGAAGCACAAAGGAAAGATACCCAAATTAGATCAGGGTACCTCTCCTTGGGAGAAGTGATGGCTGAATTCAGTTTGGAATTAGCTGGATAGAGAGTAATGAGGTAGAGGAAACTAAATGTATAAATGGATGGCAATATGACAGCATAAAATCTTTGGGTAGTTGAGGGTAGTTTTGTATAGCTAGAAGGGTATATATTATGGGAGATGAAGTTAGAAATAGGACAGGTCTGGACAATCATGGCCTACAGTTGACTTTGTTTCCTGAAAGCTGGGTCAGGGGCCGGGTGTAGTGGTCTTGAAAATAGGTGAACATTGTGATTAGGTTTGCATTTTCAAAGATCACTGGAAGCAATATGGAGGCTGAATTTGAGTGAGACAGTAGAAGCTCAAAGGGGAAAGAGACTGCTTTGTGAAGGAAAAAATAGGAAAAGCGTTCTGGAATGAGGGCGTTTGTGGTGAGTCTTGAAAGAAGGATGTGATTTGGACATGTGGACTTGGGGTTGGAGGAAGAGTATAAATAAAGAAATGGTGATAGGAAAGTTGACATATACCAACAGTTTGAGGGGGTTAGAACAGCAAGGTTGGGAAAAACTGCCTGATAAATTCTCCAGGAATTTTGCAACACATTAACATATTAAAAGTTCTAAGAATCCTTGCAACAAAGAGGTCTCTTTAACTTTGTTTCAAAACACATTTTCCCGTTCTCACCTGACCAAAACCAACTCCTTGTTTTTCATTGAACAGCATGTATTAACAACTGTGGAAAAACAAACTTGGGGAATCACTAGCTTAGTGGGTAGGGTTTGGTTGAGATGAAACTGGAAAAGTAAGTTGGGGCTATATTTTTAGGCCCTTAATTATCACACTAGGGAATTTGTCTACCAGATACATTTCAATTAGGATAGGCCTCTGTTTGGGTGTGGCTTATATCAGTTTCATTCAGAGTTATTTGGCAGAAGCAAGCAGATGTATAATCTGTTTCTCTACAATAGTTTGTGAAAATGATTCTAACAATTGTGATTACTTAGATACATATAAATATAAATGTGCTTTCTAAGAGCGGAGGTTAGGCTATGAATTCTTGTGTTTCAAGTTCCCAGCACAGCATTCGGTATTTAATTAGATCACAATAAATGTTTGATGAATGAATAAATTATATAATGATCTTTTTATCTACTTGAAAGGGAGAGCAAGGTGCAAATTTGAGAGATTTTACAGAGAGAAAATACCAGACTTGAAACCTAATTTTATAGCCACCTGCAGGATATGTATGTATAGATTTATATGCATAGCTTTTTATTTTTTTTTTAGATTTTATTTATTTATTTGAGAGAGAGCACAAGTGAGGGAGAAGGAGAAGAGGACTTCCCACTGAGCAGAGAGTCTGGCACAGGGCACAGGGCTCAGGGCTCAATCAGTCCCAGGACCCTGAGATCATGACCTGAGCCGAAGGCAAATGCTTAACTAACTGAGCCACCCAGGTGCCCCTTCATAGGTAAAATTAAAATTAAAAAATATTGCATAGGAGTTTGGGAGAAAGGTCAGAATTGTTGAAGATTTAGAAGTTATCTGCATGAGATAGTTACTGAAGTCATGAGCTTTACAAAGCAGCTTGAGAGAGAAGGAAGAAGACTTAGGACAGATGGGAGGACAATTACCATGTAAGGGGTGTGCCAAGGAAAACACC
Source organism: Taxidea taxus jeffersonii (assembly GCA_003697995.1). Taxonomy (NCBI): domain Eukaryota; kingdom Metazoa; phylum Chordata; class Mammalia; order Carnivora; family Mustelidae; genus Taxidea; species Taxidea taxus. The sequence goes on along the minus strand of RCUC01091320.1, from coordinate 5,748 downwards.
CAAAGCTGACAGGGAAGTGGCAGAGAGGTGGGGAATAGGTAAATTAGTGTGAGTGAAGTCAGCAGGTGAGGATGTTTAAAAAACAGAAGTGATCAGTAATATTCATCCCTGCAAAGACGAAGGAAAAAAGATAAAGGAAAAAAAGACCACTCAGCTTGCAGTTACAACTTCAGAAAGTATAAAACTAGATAGAAGCCATAAATGTCAAATTACTGAATCACCTGGAAAATGGGATGAGTGTGTTGTGATTATAACTTTATACCAGCCTTTTGTATGTATACTGTGATTTTTTTAAGTTTTAAAATTGTGGTTAAAAATATAAAATTTATCACTTAACCATTTTTAAGTGTATGTTTTATTAGTGCTAAATATATTTATTCATTGTTGTGAATCCAATCTCTAGAACCTTCTTTTCATCTTGCTAAATTGAATCTCTCTGTCCACTGAACACCAACTACCCATTCCTTCTCTCTCTTTTTTTTATATATATCCATCAAATATTAATATATCAAATATATATGATATATATATCAAAAATCAAATATCAAGTACATTTTTCATATATATCCATCAATTTACTCTTGTTTCTTTATGGGCGACACAATATTCTTTTTCTCTCCCAGCTTTATCGAGATATAATTGACATATAACACTAAAAGTTTAATGTGCAAGGTGAAGATTTGATATTGTAAATATAAAATTTTGTATTGTGAAATGGTTATCACAATAAGGTTAGATGACACTTCCATCACCCATAATTACCATTTTGCATATGTGGTGGGAATATTTATGACCTTTTCTGTTAGCAACTTTCTAATATATAATACAGTATTATTAACTGTTAAGTCAACCATGCTGCACGTTAGAACTTACTCATCTGGGAACTGTAAGTTTGTACCCTTGACCAACATCTCCCTATTCCCCCACACCCTGGCAACCCCCATTCTACTCTGCTTCCACAAATTCTTTTTTATTTTTATTTTGCATGTGAGCAGAATCATACCAGCTTACTACTACTTCCTCCTGCAGCCCCTGGCAACCCCCATTCTACTTTCTAGTACTAGGAGTTTGACTGCTGTAGAAAAGTGGAATCACAGTGACTGGCTTATTTCACTTAGCATGTCTTTCAGGTCCATCTGTAGTATAGCATGTGGCAGGATTTCTTTCTCTTTTTAAAGCTGGATAATATCCCATTGTATGTATATGCCACATTTTGTTTATCCATTCACTCATTGTTGGACATTTGGGTTGCTTCCATTTTCTTGGCTGTGGTGAATAATGCTGTAGTGAAAATCGATGCACAAATATGTTTTCAAGATCGTCTTTTGAATTCTTTTGGATATATACCCAGACGTGAGATTGTTGGATCATATGTGGAAAGAAAAATATTCCAGCTTTTCCCTCCTCTAGGGAAAAGCCCAGTTCTTCTGTACTATGTCTTTTTTTTACTTGTGAATCTTCTTTACTTTTACACACCAAGTGACTTCTGACACTTCTGATCACCAAATGTTTGGAGGTTTTTCCCCCACCAAGTAATTCTCTGACACCAGCTGGATGTCCTATAATATAAATCAATTTGGACACTATCTACCTGGAGATAGTGTAGATCCCACAGGTTAAGGGCTCAGTTCCACAAAGCTATTCCCACCCCATTCTAGATGCTAATTGCACGTAGTAGGTCCTCAGGTAACTCACAACTTCTGTCTGAGTTGGCTACAAATTGGAGTTTCCTATGACCCCTCCCCAGGTTCAATTAATTTGCTTGCATGGCTCATAGAACTCAGGAGTACACTACTTTTATCAGTTTATTAAATGATACAATAGAGGATACAGATGGACAGCCAGATTAAGAGATAACAGAGGGTGAAGAATGGGAGGGCCCCAGGTGCAGAGCCCCCATGAAGTTAGGGTGTACCACCCTCCTGGTATGGATGTGTTCAACCACCTGGAAGCTCCCTGAACTCCCTGAACTCTGTACTATTGGAATTTTATGGGAGATGATGGAATTGAGCTGAAGATTCCAAGCTTCTAATCATAGTTTGGTCTTTCTGGTGACCAGCCCTTATCCAGAAGCCATCCACGAGTCCAGTAGAACAAAAGACACTTTTATCACTGAGGAAATTGTAAGTCAGAAACCAAATATTAGAACAATAGAACAAAAGATGTTTCTAGTGCCCTTATCACTGAGGAAATTATAAAAGTTTCAGGGCCTCTGTACCAGGATCCAGGGGCAGAGACCAATATGTATTTTTGATTATCTCACACTATGATAATTCTATTTTTAATTTTTCAAGGAACCTCATCCATACAGTTTTCTATAGTTGGCCATGCCATTTTACATCCCTACCAGCAGTGCACAAGGGTTCCAATTTCTCTGCATTCTTGTCAACACTTGTTATTTTCTGTTTTGTTGATGATAGTCACCTTACTAATGGGTGTGAAGTAGTAGTATCTCATTGTAGTTTTGATTTGCATTTCTCTAATGATTACTGATGTTGAGCATCATTTCATATGCTTGTTGGCCATTTGTATATCTTCCTCGGAGAAATGTGTGTTCGAGGTGTTGGCTCACATTTTTAATCATATTTTTGGAAAATATAATCATTATAATATAATCATATTATTTGTATATAAATACAAATAATTACATTTGGGTTGAATTAAATTGTAGAAGTCCTTTATTCTGGATATTAGTTCCTTATTAGATATATGATCTGCAAATAATTTTTTTCTCCTTATGTAGGTTCCTTTTCATCTTGTTGCTTATTTCTTTTGATGTATAGAACTTTTTGAGTTTGATGTATTCCTGTTTGTCTATTTTTGCTTTGTGGCCTGTGCTTTTGGTGTCGTATTCAAGAAATTATTGCCAAATCCAGTGTCATGAAGCTTTTCTCCTACATTTTCTTCTAGGAGTTTTATAGTTTTAGGTCTTAGGTTTAGCTCTTTAATCCAATTTGAGATCATTTTTTGTGTGCAATGTAAGATAAGGTTCAACTTCATTCTTTTTTTAATGTGGCTATCTCATTTTCCCACCATCATTTGTTGAAGAGACTGCCTTTTCCTCATTGTATGATCTTGGCACCCTTGTCAAAGATCATTTGCCATACATGCAAATGTTTATTTCTGGGTTGTCTTTTCTGTTCCATTGGTCTGTATGTTTGTTTTTATGCTAGTATCATACTGTTTTGATTTCTGTAGCTTTGTTGTATGTTCTGAAGTTGGGAAGTATGAGGCCTGCAGCTTTTTTCTTCTTTTGTCTATTTAGAGTCCTTTGAAATTGCAAATTAATTTTAGGGTTTTGTTTTTTTTTCCTATTACTGCAAAAAATGCTGTAGGGATTTTAATAGGGGTTGTCTTGAATCTGTAGATCACCTTGGATAGAATGGACAGCTTAATAATATTAAATCTTTTAATCCATGAACACAGATGTCTATTTATTTGTGTCTTTAATTTCTTTCAGTAGTGTTTTATCATTTTCAGTGTGTAAGTCTTTTTCCTCCTGGGTTACAGTTTTTCCTAAGTATTTTATTTTATTTTGTTTTTTTGAATGCTATTGTAAATGGGCTTGTTTTTTGGTTTTTATTTTGTTTTCAAACTGTTCATTGTTAGTGTACACAAACACAACTGAGTTTTGTATATAGATTTTATATTCAACTTTGCTCAATTCGTTTATTAGTTCTAACTGTTCTTTTATGGAATCTTTAGGGTTTTCTATGTATAAAATCATGTCATCTGTGAACAGAGGTAATTTCACTTTTTCCTTCTATGCATAAGTCTGATTTAATTCTGTAGGGTAGACCTTATTATTGCTATTTTATGTATGAGAAAACTGGATGATTTAGTCAAATTTGCTAGGGTGTGCTGCTGTAACAAACAACCAATCTCAGAGGCTTAGGACAGTAAAGCTTACTTGTTCATATTAGATTTTCCCTGAGGTCCATGTCTTCTTTCTCCTGGGTTCATGGCAGATTCATGGGGGATGTTGCCATGGTAAAAAGAAAATGTCAGGAATGGAAACTTTTAAAGCTTCTGTTTGGAAGTGGCTCACTTACTTCCACTGACATTTTACTGGCCAAAGCGATCACATGGCCACACTGGATTTTACTGGGACAGGATCTGTACTCTTCCCATAGGATGGCCCAGAAGAGAGGGGCTGGTAGGCAGAGGGAATGAATCACTGTAATCTACTATACCATACTGGGACTCAGCAAGACCGGACACTTAGAAAAGGATATGCAGCTGAAACAGCTATAATATTATATTAGATGGGACTATTCAAATTAGGCAGCTGATAGATAGGAAGTTTCACAAAGGGAACAGTAAAGAAACATTGTGTGCCTTGTCAGCGAACTTCATTCTTAGAAAACTTACCTCTAGTTATGCTGCTGGTCCATTAAATATACTCATAGTTTATTGCCTCCTGCATCCTGAAAACAAAACTCTGTGAACACTGGATTTTAGGGTCAGGACATGCTCTCTGCATAGCATCATTCTTCTCTCATCCCAAGATGATGCCTTACTGATAGGGCTCCAGGAGCCTTACACCAGGGACCTTACCCCGTCATGTTGCTTCTGCCCACACACACTTTACTATTAATATAACACATTTCTTTGCTGCCCCTGAATAGTGCATTCGCCTGGAGTATATAATCAAATTCTGATTTGTTCTTATAAAATTTTTTCCTCACTATTAGGATTTAAGTGGGTCAGAGCTACTTAGGAATACTTTTTACAAATAACCATATTTTTTATGGGCAAAATAGAAGATAATAGAGAAGGAAGGGGAAAATCCTGGTGTGGAAATTTAGGGATCTGGGCTATAATCCTCGCACTACCACTAGGCAGCAGTGTCACTTTGGATAAATATGTTCTTTCTAGGTCCCAGTTTGCTTATTTGTAGAGCAGAGAGATTGAACTAGATGATCTCAGATATTTCTTCCAGGTCTCTTAAATGAACCCTGTTACCTTATTTTCCTTAGTTAAGGAAAATATATTACTGATAGTTAAATTCCAGTGCCTTGATTTTTCATATGAAGGTTTTTCACATGAGAGGAAAATTTACTCACTTTCATTTCACTGCTGGAATTAGATATTTCATATATTAAAATATGTAAACATAGTACAACCTTACTTATTTAAACTAAGTAAGAAAGAAGGCCTTTCTGAATCCTTGAAATACCTCAGTTACCCTTTCCAGTTACTTTATGTACTTTATTATCAGTAGCTAAAGTAACAAGTAGTCTACCAAAGCATAGTAGACTTATATTTCCCCACATAGTGGGGGAATTTGTTTAAGGACATAGTGCCGTATTCATATTTTTGATTGTAAATTGTCATTATTGAACTGAAGTATACTTGAAATAAAGAATACTTGGAATTTTCCTTTTGTGAATATATTGTCATGATTTTCCAATTGTCATTGTCAATAATATAAGCATAACTGTAAGATAATGATCCCCAGATTATCATATATTCAAAATTATTAGCATCCAAATTAATGTAGAAATGAAATCTCATTTAAAAAAATGGGTGATAGATTGTTCAGGCATTTGATTGTGGAAAACCATTTTGTAAACACAGTCTAAATCTAAAGTAAAATATAGTGTGCCAGTGCTGAACAGGGTACTTGGGACATATCCTAAATGTTCTCTCAGTCTTAATCTGTCATTCCATCTCTGCATTTACCGTGTCTGTTTCTGTCTCTTTAACTCTCTCTACAGTCTCATCCACACACCCACACATATGTAT